>JAOXOE010034812.1:0-44616 GCA_028565055.1 Phoeniculus purpureus
GCTTCATTAAGAACTGTATAAAAGAGCTAGCTTCGGGGTAATAAAGTGGCTTGGCTTTTGCTTGATCACATTGGTCGCTATGTAGCCCCTTCTTCCGGCATCACCTTAATTTGACAGCTCGTGCACAAAATCCTGGTGTTCTGCCATATTCAGATCCAGCTTTGGGGAAAGCTCACACTGAAGCCACCCAGAGCCCTGCCACCGTTTTTCCCTGCCGCTAGCCCAGTGCTGCTCACAAATCCTTCTCCTTGCTGTCTGGCCGAGTCTTTGTGTGGGGGCTACCCCAGGCTGCTGAGACCAGAGCAGAGGCAAAGCATCTACAGTAGCATCTGCAGAGCTTGGGGTGGCCTCCAGGAAGCTCCGTTTCAGCCTAAAGAGAGAAGGGCTCATTTCCATTAAGTGCATCAGGGGCTACTTTGGTTGGGAGGCAAAGCAGCCGTGGTCCAAGTTTAGGGGATACAGAGAGATCCCAAAGACACGAGCCCACAGCTCATTCAGGTTTGCTGTGTGTGCAATAGCTGGGCAGGACTGAGCTCACAGACACTCACACTGCTGCCGTTTACAGCACAGCAGAGCTTTTAGGTAAAGTGGAAAAGCTGAGGAGCCATTTCAGTGCCCTCGTGGGTAAAACTCAGCATCTTTTCAGATGCCGTAAAAAAACCGGCTTGCACTAAAGAGAGCGGCCTGCAAAAAACCCAGAGAGAAAAGACATCCCAGTGGCCATTAGGGTGAGCCACAAGCAAAGCAGAAATGGGGATTTTTGCAGCCTGACAAAGGGAGCCACGTCCCTGCAGCCTCTGTGGCACTTCGGGGCTTCAGCCACCCCGACCCATGCCATCATTGGATCACTTCACAGTGAGGGTGACACCGGAAGGGGCTGCCCAGGTGGGTTGTGGAGACTCCTTCTATGGAGACATTTAAAACCCACCTGAACATGTTCCTGTGTGACCTGATCTATGTGATCCTGCTCGGGCAGAGGGATTGGACTGGATGATCTTTCGAGGACCCTTCCAGTCCCTAATGTTCTCCGATTCTGTGATGTTCCTAAGGCCATGATCCCAAAGCTCCAGGAAACAGGGACAGTGTCAGCATGGGGAACTTACTTGGTGTTGTCCGAGTCAATGGTATGGAAGAGCTTCTCGAGTTCTTCTTCGTTGAGTGTCCCATCAGAAAAAAAGGCCTGAAACTCCTCCAGGGACAACTTCCCATCATCTGCAAACAACAACAGAGCGGCCGTCAGGCAACAGGCGGAGTGAGGGGCACGGCGACGGGAAATCAACATCCAGACTTACATCCAGATTTAAGGATTCAGACCCTAATCACCTCAGGGTACTTCTACAGAACTGGCCCTCAGCTATGATTCTAGCCTAAAGAGAAAGTCTGCAAGCTTCATCCCAAACCTGAATTCAATTTAAGAAATTGTGGAGCCATGTGTTCAAATGATGCAGGATGGTCATCAAGGGAGGGAGGCCACAACTCAGGGCTGGAATTAATGACAGACCCAGTGTTTCATTTGCCATCTCCATCCAGTTCAACCTTCTCCACCACATTGCATCTCCAGGCTCTGCTCAGCAGCGCCAAGCAGTAGCTACCAAGCAATACCAAGGCATATCTTGCTTCAGTCAACTGTTGAAACACACGAGGACTGTGTCACCCGCTGCTGTGCCTTTACTTCAGGAGGAACCTGATGACGCACAGAATCCATCTGCCCAGCCAGATGGGCTACAGCTTGCTGGCAAACCCACCGGTCTCCAAAGGAGTCACAAGACAGAGGTTTAATAATGGTCTCCTGGACACCTAGACGTGAACATGCACTACTTTCAGCAGCAAGTCTCAAGCTCATCCTCAACCCATTAGCAGCCTCACCTCCAGCTGTATAAAGTGGCCCTGCAGGTAGTCAGTGCTGGGTGAAAAGTGTCTCTGGTCACAACCCAGAGATTGAAAAATAGTATTACCGTGCTCCAGGTGAGATCTCACCTGAAGCCCTGTGTTTAGTTCTGGAGTCCCCAACAAAAGAAGGACAAAGAACTGTTGGAGCAAGTCCAGAAGAGGCCACTGAGATGATCAGAGGGCTGGAGCCCCTCTGCTATGGGGACAGGCTCAGGGAATTGGGGCTGTTCAGCCTGAAGAAGCCTCTGGGGGCTCTTATAGCAGCTTCCGGTACCTGAAGGGGCTACAGGAAAGCTAGAGAGGGACTTTTTACAACAGACTCTAGTGACAGGACAAGGGGATGGTTTCAAGCTAAAAGAGGGTGGGTTGAGATCAGATGTTAGCCGGAGGGTAACATCTGAGGTGCTGAGGCGCTAGGACAAGCTGCCCAGGGAGATTGTAGCTGCTCCATCACGGGCGGTGTTCAAGGCCAGCTTGGATGGGGCTCTGGGCACCCTGGTCTGGTGAGAGGTGTCCCTGCCTGTGGCAGGGGATTTGGAACTTTAAGGTTTGATCTTTATGGTCCCTTCCAACTCGATCCATCTTGTGATTCCATTTGAAAATCTGATCCAGCATTAATGTAACCCTGGGGTTACTACACCCTACTTAAACGACCAAGAAGTGTCGTTACCAAGTCCTTTGCCACTTCTCCTGATGAGGTGGCAAAGGGCTGTACCCAACTAGCTGTTAAATCTGGAGCCTGTCACCACACGCTGCGGACAGGAACAGCATGTCCTTAAAACCACAGCTGGAAGGGAGAAGCTCTGGAGAAGGCCCCTGTGAAGTTCAGCAGTACAGCAACAGAAAAGAGATGAAAGAAGCTTTAAATAAACTTTGGTTTCCCGCGAGTTCCTTGCTCAAGCGGCTGACCCTACGCTCAGGCGCACGGTGCTGCCTGGGGAGGAGTAACTACCCCCAGTCATGTAGTGCTCAGAACCTCTCCAGTCGCATCCACAGAAGACTCAGAGGACTGGAAACGCTGCCTGCTTTGCAGCAGGGGAAAGTATCATTTATTATTTAATCAAATCAATTATAAACCCCATTACTTCTCTTTCAGGAAATGATGCTTGAGGACAAAATTATCCAGCTAACCACACACACATCAATACTTCTTGCCCAAACTAAATAAGGCTGCTGCTTCTCAAACAAACCTGCGCAGCCAAATGCCAACCCAGTTTCCCTCGCACAGCGCAGACGAAGTTAGGTCAGTGATAAATTGAGTCTACGGTGCCTACTTAGTAGGCAACGGTGAAAGGAACACAGCAGGAGAACAAACCCCACAGCAACACTGGGTGGAAAGAGACCATTTACAGAGCACCAAAACGACTGCAGAGAGCACCCAGCTGCCTCTACCTCCCCAAACCCTGACGAGGTGCAGAACACCAGTCAGGAGATGGACCTCAGATTTGCTGTCCCATTACAGACATTAAAGCATCTGTACTTCAACAAGTACCTATTGCTGGAGACATCCCACCAGCGTCACCTGGAGACTAACTCAGTGTGAACACTTTTGCTGAGGGAGATAAAATAGGCTGTGCCCAGAGCAAGAACCCCGTCCACACTGCTCATCTCCACCTCTGCGTGTTGCACAACAGGGTGAGGAGTTTCCCCACAGCGCTCCTACTAATGCAGGATCCTAGCCAAGATCAAAGTTGGGTTTCTCCTGATCTTGGTTGGTGACGAACAGATGTCTTCAAGTATCAAGATCAAAAGGAGAACGGTGTTTCAATCCCATAAGAGCTAAACAGATCTCTGTCTTGGGTACAGTTCCTGCAAACCTTAAACGGACCCCGAATAATTTGGGACAGATGATGGGTCGAGAGGAAGGAGGAGGTGATAGCAAATTTTACTTCAGTGCTGTTCTTTGGAGACCTCACAGAACTGGCTGGGTCCTGGCAGGAAATAGAATAAAAGTACAAATCTTGCTCATGAACAATCCTCAAGACTTTCACCCCTCAAACAAACAACTCCATAAAGTACCAGTCAGCTTAAAGCTGATGGTTCTTTAATACAAGCAGGAAGACTTGTCTGCCACCACACAGAGCAAAAGCCCTGCAGGGGAACAAGATAATCCTTGAGCTGCATATCTATAATTGTGAAGTAGCCTGAAAGCTGGGGGTTGCTGGAACCCAGCACACAACAAAGCCGTCGGGGAAGTCGAGTGATAAGGAGGAGCAGATTGGGCTGAGATTTGGCAGTTAAAATTCAACTGGTAGAAAATCCTGTGTGAGAAGGATTAACCACAATGTTACCACCACCATGTCTGCCTGGCAACGCTTGCTGCGATAAGAGCTGATGGAGGCGCCTTGGTCTGGGAGCAGCCTTATCAGGAGAGGCATGGGCAAATCAACTTTTGCTGAGAGCAGGAGCGTCTCTGCTCTCCAAAGAATGGATAAGGCTTCCAGAAACCTGCTCTCTGCCGAAAGCTGCTGGGTTTGCTGTAGCAGAGTGGCAGCATCAATCGTATGGTTTGACCTCCCACATGTCCTCCCCTGCAGAAGCTCATCGGGGGATGCTTCAGCCCTGGGGATCTACTTTTGATGGGAAGGATAAGAGGAAAACTGAGGTTCCACACCAAATCTCACTAAAAGAAAAACCTCACAAAACTGCCGTCAGTTTTCAGATCTAGGGAAGTCTTTGTGACTTTCATCTGGATGAGGACACTGAGGCAGAAAAACTTCTTTAAAAAGTAGGGTTTTTTCTCCTTCCTCAACCCCCACCCCCAACCCCACACTTCAACCCCAGGACTTGAAGGCGACACCAGAGCTGGCGGCAAGGACAACCGTTCCCAGCTAGAAATCAGCTACGTTGGTGCTGATGGGCTGAGAAAGGAGACCATCGGTCCTCAGCTACCTGCCATCGTTTTTTTCCAGAGACAGCAATCTCCTTTTTGTTCGGCTTTTCAACACAATTCAGTCCCAGGCAAAGACCAAAGCAAATTACTGGCCAGATAGAATCACCAGAGCTCAAACTAAGTGGAGAGAGAAGGATGGAACGGAAAGCCCTGGCTGGGATTTTATTACTGCTCCACCTGCCCTCGTGAAAATCTGGAGTCCAGAGGCAGCTCTTACACCTCTAACCTGCACAATCAGGCTGCTCTCACCTGCTAGTGCAGCCAGGGGCACAATCTAAAGAAGATCATAAACCATTCAAGAATTCAGGAAATTCGATGGCTGAGTTTTGGGAAATTCACTCAGGGACGCAAATAGCTTAAAGCATCTGCAAAATCAGGTTAGTCTTCTGAGCCCGGGCTCGCTAAATCCACCTCCAATCACATCAGCTCGAGACTGCTAATATATTTGCCGCTCTGTTATGAATATATGACTTATTTTTATTACTCAATGAGGTCTAAAATGCTTTAAGCCCCACTTAGCGTCAAGTGTCAACGGAGCTACAGGTGAGCAAACGGGGTTTTATTGTGGCCCATGAATCAAAATGGTAACTGGGTTTTTCCCTTCTTTCCTAGGAGAGTGTGTGTGTGTGCGCAGATACGTGAGCCAGCGAGAACACGGACTGGCTTCTGTCCTAACCCCTTCCTCCAGACCCCTTGGAAGTCATCAGCGTTCATTTAATGAAGCTGGATGTGGGCTCGTATTTTCAGGCCAGAATTGTTAGGAAATATCAGCTCCAGGTCTGCAGATCTGATCTGTGATGACCCTTTCCACTGCCTAAAGGAGGGGCTTATTCACCACAGCCCTCAGCTCGCTCCCAAAGTCACCTGTAACTCACTCAGATTACTCCCCACTTTGACACCAGTAGCACAGTGTTACAGGGACAACTGAGTTTAGCTGGAAGAGGTTATAAAGAGCTGGGTACTGGTCTCTTCTCACAAGGGACAAGGGACAGGACAAGAGGAAATAGCCTCAAGTTGCACCAGGGGAAGTTTAGGCTGGACATGAGGAAAAACTTCTCTATGGAAAGGGTCATCGAGCTGCCCAGGGAGGGGGCTGAATCACCATCCCTGGACGTGTTTCAAAGTCGTGGAGATCTGGAGCTCAGGGACATGGGTTAGCTGTGGCCTTGGGACAGTTTGCTTAGGGGTTGGACTCCACGATCTTGAAGGTCTTTTCCATCCAAAAGGATTCTATGATATGCCTCCAGCTTTGGCTGAAGCTGTGAAGCCACAGGAGGTCTGTGTAAGCAGCGCAGGTTACCCGTGTGTCAGCAGCTCCTCACAAGGATAGTGCCCCTGCCGCTGCAACGGAGCCTTGCAAACATCTCTGCTAATGAGATGCAACACACATCGTTAAAAGGAAATTACTGCAATTAGAGTCATTTTCTAGTCAAAGGAATCCACGGAATGACTCCAAAATCACCTTTTTTAATTTTTTTAAAGTGATCTGATGCCAAGACCAGATGTTTGCGCTCAGGTTGGTGCCAGCCCGAGCAGTCTGCATGGGTAACCTGAGAGACAGAGTGACGTTATCATCAGCACAGACGATAATCCCTGTTTGAAACGCTCCTGTGCAGCTCCTAATGCCAGCGGGACTGCTGATGGGACCGGCTGATTGATGCTGGGACATGGAAGAAGCCACAGGTTCCCAGACAGGAAAAGGCAAGGACTGAACTCCAGGAGCTGGGGTTTTACTTGGCTCACTGGAAAATACCCAATAAATGCTTGTGACCCCCTCCATCTTCCTACCCCTAATGCAGTTTCAGGATGGTGTCTCCTACCCACCAGTGACCCCACAAGTCTCATCTATGGCTCTCCAGGCCATGCACCCAGTGGCAAATGGAACAGCTCTACTGGTGCACAGTCAGAATCCTTCCTGGGCACTGATCCAGTAGGATGGAGACTCCTTTTTGTGTGCAGGTTAACCTTTTCTTTTCCGTTAAAAATAGGGGAAAAGGGACATTCACTGGGTGAAGGCTTGTTCACATCACAACGAGCACAGCAGTCAGTGCACGATGGTGAGGAGTGTCTTCAGTCCTGCTTGTTCTGCTCTGGGAGGATAAAGATCCACGTACCCAGCAGTTGATGGCTGCAAATCTTCCTTGTGGGATCTGCCCTGGGGAAAAGTGGGGATTTCCACCGTGGTCAGCAACCTGCACCTCCTTCTCACTAGAAACAGCCTGAGCACCCAGCAGTGTCTGTTAACGTGCTGGAATTTTCACTCAGTTCCAATCTTCAGATTAAGCCTTTTGCATCCTACAATTAGGAGCAAATTGTGAATTTCTTCTTAATAGCAGCTATAGATAGACACCCAATGTTGGCTGGCAGGCAGGGAGACAGGCAGCCCTGGTAAAGCGCGTGTTCCCCCCCTGCCTTTTGTGAAGACTCTACTCCTTTTTTCACTTTCCAAGACAATCCTCTCCCTTCTGCAGTGTGCTGATTTCAATGGAGTTTACTTTTCCTGCACTCACCCAGTCTGCTGACTTCGGGTGTGTTAGCAGAGCTGCTTAGTGATGCCTTCTGAAGAAACTCCCTAATCCTTCACAAACGAAATGCTGGGATCCGACTTGTGCAGGTGCCCCCACCCTGGAGGTGCTCAAGGACAGTTTGGAGACGGCCTTGAGCTAACTGGTCTAGTGAGAGGTGGTTTTGCCCATGGCAGGGAGTAGGAACTAGATGATCTTCTAACCCAAACCATTCCATGATGTTGATTCCACATATAGCCTGGCCAGGTTGCTGCTTAATAATTGCTGCTTAACAGAGGCCACCACAAAACATGACCCAAACATTTAGGAGAGGATTCAGACTGAGATGCCAGGACTCCACCAAGCTGTCTCAATCTACCATTCCCCTACAAAAACCAGGAGGCAGCATGTCTCAGATTGCCTCTTGCTGATTGGGTTTCTTTTCTTGCCTTTTAAAGAGAAAAGGAGCATCAAGAGCTGATTCCCGTACATTTCCTTCACATCTATAGGTCACAAGGGAAACAGCAAGTCTGCCCCTCCGTGTGGTGCTGCTCTGTAACAACTGATGGAAACCGACTCCGAGCAACCGTCGCTTTTTAGCACCTTTGATTGATTTGGCCGTTCAGACCATTTCTGCTGGGAGTTGCGCAAGCAGAAGCCACCGGGCAAAGCAGCAGATTCCTGTGCAGAGCCTGCAGCCTCCTGAGCCAACAAAACCCCCACTGTCCTTCCCAGGGGCTTTGATCCTCCACCTAATCTCCTGCCTTGCTCTTCCCAGCATTGCTCAGACCCGTCTTTTTCCATTGTCCTCAATATCATCTTTCCGCTCTGCGAATGAGCTGCCAGCATCTTCCCTTCCCACACTTCATAGAATCGCTTAGGGTAGAGTGTTACAGGTTGGAAGGGACCTCGAAAGATCACCTAAGTCCAGCCACCCCTGCTGGAGCAGGGTCAGCCTACAGCACCTGGTGTACCCAGACTGTCTCCCATCCGAGTACACACCAGGCCTGACCCCGCTCAGCTAACCCAACCGTCCATCTCTACGTCTCTTCACTCACTCCTCTGGGTCAGAGAAGACCTTTAAGCTCATCGAGTCCAACCATTAACCCAACTGTCCCAAGGTCACTGCTAAGCCCTGTCCCTAAGCTACAGATCTCCACAACTTGAAAACAAGTCCAGGGATGGTGATTCAACCCCCTGCCTTGGATAGGAGTGATGGGACAAGGGGAAATATTTTCAAGTGAAGGTTCAGACATAATCTTAGGAAGAAATTCTTCAGTACAAGGGTGGAGAGACTCTGGAATCGCTTGCCTGGAGATTGCCTGCGGCTGCCCCCTCCCTGGAGGTGCTCAAGGCCAGGTTGGATGAGGTCTTGAGCAACCAAGTCTGGTTGAGAGGTGTCACTGCCCATGGCAGGGCGATTGGAGTAGATGAGCTCTGAGACGCTCTGTGATTCTGTGATTCCTGCTGGCACCACGCTGACTTCCTCAGCCAAATTAACGTCCCCAGCTCCCGACTGGGGCCAGCTCAGACAGCAGATTCAGAAAGGGCACATCTGTAATTTTGCCCCAGCTGGGGTTCCTGGTCCAGGAGCAATCAGCTCCAGGTCAGCTGCCACTGCAGGAGATTTCAAACTTGATCATGAAACTTCGGCAGGAACACAAAAAAGTGACCTGGGATGGTACCTCAGGAAATTTCAGACCAAGCTAAAGCAGAAGCCTACACTACCCACTCCAGCACACGCCAGCCCTGCACCAGCCTATTAAATCCAGATTTGGTTGGAAAGCTCAGAAGCAGCCACCAAACAGCCCTAACCCCCCACTGCTCCTCATTAACCAGCTGCTCTCACTTGCTTTTTCTTCTCAAGGGTGCAGATGGCTATCTCAGAGGGTCAGGGTAGGTTCACACTGTTTTCAGCTCATTCAGCTCATGCTCAGCTTCAAAAGAAAGAGGAGGCAAGAGTTTGAGCAAAAGAGAGAAAATACATGAACATGCATGGTGTCACCTCTCAGAAGTGTGATCCTGTGCTGATCAGGGAGCAGACTTCCCTGGGGTTTGGGCTCTTCTCGGTGAGGCTCCCAGAGTACTCAGATAAAAAAACTGCAACAAAAGTAGCTGAAACTTCATATTTGAGCTCCTGAGCTGCAAACAGCAGAAGCTGCATTTTGATCTAAGAGCCAGAACCAGTCCCTGGGGTGCACCTGGTCCAGATGGGATGGATGGACAGATGGATGGGTGATCTCTCCATATCAGGAACGAGCCACCTGGCCACAGGCAAGTCTGAAACCTCACCTGGTTTCTGTCACTGGCAGCAGATCCACCATGACTTTGTTTCCCCTAAAATAAGCTTAGTAGAGTGTTTTACTGTAGCACAACGGATGAAAAGCATCGCTAGAAATGACCTTTCCCTACCACTGGGAAGAGGAAGGCAGAGGCATTCTGGCTGTCTCCATGCAGCAGCTACTGGAGTTGTTGACTGTTGACAAATTAGCAGCAAATTATGGTGGATTAGAGAGCTACAAATCCATCGCTGTCTGCAGCCCCATGGAACGATATCCAGATTGCGTTGGCAGCAGCAACAGTTTTCCATTCTGTTAACAAGCTGTGCAGAGATGAAGACAGCACATTAAACCAGCTCGAACAGCAGATCCCTCATTTGTACCCTCAGAAGGGAGGAAAAATTATCTAACTGGTTCATCGTTTGGAGCACACAGACACCCGGGTCCTTGAGCCAGGGCTGACAAGAAGAACCTGCCTACTGAAGCACTCGCTGCCTCCTCTTAATCCCTGGGTGGTGAAGTCCGGGTGGACACCTACCATCTCACCTCTCACAACACAAGTGTTTCCTATCTTGAGTCAGAGGTCTCAGAATTCAGATTGAAAACCATCTCAGGCTTTAAACCAAACTCCTGCTCATGTTTGACAGCTCATGGACAGAACTCCTTTTCTAACAGCCAAATCTCTTTACGAAGCTTCTTTCTTTTTGTGGGGGAGGAGGAGCGGGGAGCAAACTCTTTGCTTCAGGACCTGATATAAACGAGATCCAGGATGATCTCTCCCCACAGGATGCTCCTGGCTGACGAATCAATTTGGTTGGAAAACACCTTTAATATCAAGTCCAATCTTCAGCCCAGCACTGCCAGGTCACCGCTAAACCTTGCTCCTCGGCACCAGCTCCACACTTCCCTCTAGGGATGGTGACTCCACCACTGCCCGGGGCAGCCTGTTCCAGTGACTGATAACTCTTTGGTGAAGAAATTCTTCCCAACATCCAGCTCCCAGCAGACTGTACAGGGAGAGCAGCCAAGCAAAGCCCGGCTCAAACCACCCAGCTGCTCTTACTGTTGTGCTCCTGCTTAACAAGCTCCCGCACTTGTCATCTATCTTCTCTGTGAGCTCTGTGCTCAGTGCTTCCAGCTATTTGCCCAGGGCTGGGTGGGTATCTCAGCCCTGTCACAGGTATTTAACATCTCTAAAGCAAACACCGCAGATCTATTCCACACTCTTTCATCCTGTTTGCTCCAACAAAGCAGCGCAGAAGCCGAGCAGTCCTGCGGGGAAGGGGCATCTGCTCTCAAAAGACTGCAAAGACAAAAAACCCCAAACCCTAACCCACATTTCTCTGCTTCAGCAAAATAAACGAGCACTTCCTTAATCACATCCTTCCCTTAATCACCTTCTTCTGCAACTAGTTTCGAACCAAGCTGCGGCACAGATACGATTCTTATTTGGTTTTTGCAGTTATTCACTTCCAAAGTGGGTAAAAAACCCCCCCAGGCTGGGTTCCTGTCAGGCTGGTTTGGTTTTAAGGGAGGGGAAAAGGCATTTTTCTGTGTTTTCCACAGTGCTCCACGTTGTAGGGGATAAAGTACAGGTGACAAAATATGAACGTCAATAAAGAGATGAAGTGAGAACAAGTGCTGCTGCGGCACGGCGAGCCTCGCTCCCCAGGCACGTGGGACCAGGGCTGGTTTAACAAGTAGGTCACGGCACGGCACCGTGAAAGGCTGAGGCAGAGCATCCTCCAAGCGCCCCTTTGATGTGTTCCACTCAAGATTTAATTGCAAAGGCAGCCAACAGCCCGTTCGTAGCAGCTCCAAGGGCAGCAGGGAGGTTGTGCACCAACTCAAGCATCTCCTGACCCCAAACCATCCCAGCATCTTCCAGTTCTCTGTCCTCAGCATCCCAGCCACTGGCTCTGGGGTTCAGCCCAATCGGTTTTAATGTGGCTAAATCTGTCAGGAAAAAGGATTTGAAGGACAAAACCGGCTGCAAGGGCTTTTTTTGCTCCCCAGAGAAAAAGGGTGTCACCTGGCTTCTCTTGAAGTTTCCAAAGAGAAATCTGAAAACCCCACACCAAAAGGATAGTTTAAGTCTTGTTTCAGTTTAACCCTAATGTTTCCCCCTCAACACTGACAAGTTCTCTTGCGCTATTCTGTCACAAACCTGACTAAGTTCTCACCGAGCTCCTAAAGGTGAAAAGCAGAAAGAAAAACCAACCCTCTGGTGCAGCTCCTCATTGAAAATTCACAACCATCAACCCACAAACTGATGGGAGTGACCAGTGCTGGGGAAGGGTCTCTCTGCTCACTCCCCCAGCTCATTAAAATGTTTCTCCAGGAGAAGCTGCAGCTCAGAGAAGCCTTTGTGAATTTTTAATGCCTTGTGCTACTTCGCTCTTGCTGAATCAGCGTTTTCTCCAGCCATCTCAGCACCATCCGCTGCAGCTATGACCTACAGCAGCTCACAGCCCTTCCCAGCACAACGATAACCTGGGATCAGCTGTAAGCCAGGAGGATGATGCATGGGCAGTGGGGGGAGATGCTGCAGACCTCTGCGATGCAGAACTCCCTGAACCACCACCATCCAGGTCTGACCCAGATTCATTGATGGGAGCACATGGCAGCACCAGTTGCTCCCAGCATAGCCCCATCTGCAGCCTCTGCACAGGAAACTGCTCATTTCTTAACTTCACGTCTTGCTAAGGTCCTACAGAGGTGATGGCTGGAGAGCAGAGGGGACTGGAGAGCATGAGCAACCAGCCACAAAACCCATGTGTGGTGCTGAACAAGGAGTTTAAGAGGAATGTGGGTTCTGAAAGTGAAGAGACACAACTTGACATAAAGGTGAAGCATGAACCACTGTCTCCTTGGGGCAGAACCAAACAGAAGGCTCGAGAGGTGGGTCCTAGACAGCCTCATGAAGTTGGTTAAGGTCTGTACGTGGCTTGGGGCAACCCCAGGCAGAAAGACTCATGGGGCAGAGTATGGCTGGAAAGCAGCCCTGAGAAGAAGGACTTTTTATAAGGGACAAGGGAGATGGTTTGAAGCTAAAAGAGAAGGAGATTTAGATCAGATCTGAGGAAGAAATTCCTCCCTGTGCTGAGGCACTGGCACAGGCTGCCCAGGGAGGTTGTGGCTGCTCCTTGCCTGGCAGTACTTGAGGCCAGGTTGGAAGGGGCTCTGGGCAACCTGGTCTGGTGAGAGGTGTCACTGCCCATGGCAGGGGGTTGCGGCTGGGTGATCTCTGAACTCCCTTCCAACCCAGACCAGGCTATGAATTAACAGAGGAGCACTGGCAGCACTGAGGGGCTCGAGCACTTACAGAGGTGCTCGAGCGTACAAAATAAAAACCACTGGTTTGAACTTTCTTCTCCTCTCCCAGGCACTGGTACCAAAATCATTGGACTCTTTTTGTAGTTTAAAGAAAACCAACAACAACCCAGCACCTAGATTTCCCCGAAGCTTCATTCCAGAGAACATTGCAGTGGTGACTTTTTTCCCCCAAAGCTGGGGAGCAGAGCTCTGCTCTGCTCTCCTCTGCTCTGCTCAGGACTTACAACAGGAGTAAAGATAACCAAGCAGGAAAAATGAGGGGTCACTCTGCACACAGAGATCCCACTGGCTTGGCAATAGAAAAGCTTGGAAGAACCCTGTGCTTTTTTGAAATCCTCAATGTCACGAGCTACAGCTAATGGAATAGGAAACGTTAGGGTTAGTCCTCAACAATACCTCCTTGTGATGCCTGATCAAACCCTCCTCATGTGCTGGAGGTGATTTGTTAGCAGACCCTGGACCTGTTTGGAGCCCTGCAGCTCCCAGTGAAGGAGAAGGCTCAGCAAAGAGCTTCCTCAAAGGAGCAGTTTGCAGCAATGTTTTGTGTCTCCCAGTGCTAACAGCTTGTGTGTCGCTGCCAAACCTGTCATGGAAAAGCTTTTCAGAAAGGAGACAATTTTCATCACACCCTCAGAGTTGCACAGAACTGTCAGGGTTCTCATTGCCTCCAGGAAACCCGCTTGACCCCCGCCTCAACCTGCGTTTCCAAACTCAGCAGAAGGTGCAGTTCTCAACCAGTTCGATGCACAAAGCTATGGATGGAGTGAACAGGATTTCTGAGCCCCTCCCTTCCCCATCCTTAGGGACCTGCTTGTCTCATGGTATGCAGGCAAGCTTGAAACATCTTATCCGTGCACAAAACAGGAAGGACATTAGAATGATTTAGAGAACAAAACAGGCTTCACCAGACACTTGGTGGACATGGTCATGATGCTGGTCAGACCTACTGCAAAGCTTCAAGAAGTCGACAGAAGCGGCCAAGCAGACCAAGGGTCCAGAAAACCCCACTGAGCACATTTGAGAGGGAGGTGTCTGTTATTGCCTTCCAGGACACCTCAGCAGAGCTCCCAGGGAAGGTCTGGCAAAGGCAGATGAGGGTGATGCAGCACTTGATGCCAGCCTATGACTGAGGGCTCAGATGACATTTTCTATGCAAGGTAACACGTTTGCTGTCCCCTGCTATTTACTACCCTAATTAAAGAGAAGCTGATCCCAAACCTCCCCTGTCTCTCTCATGGAGCACACAGACATGGATCTGCAGAGAGGAAGGCATGCACAGATGATCAGCTCAGAAGTCCTGCAGGATGTTCCTGCTATGGAATAACTTTGTCCCTTGTCCTCGTTCTGGCTTGAATAAAGCTAATTTCCTCCCTAGTAGCTGGTGCAGCTCTGTGGTTTGGGATTACAGCAGCGCTGATAACACCCCAATGGTTTAGTTGTCACTGGGCAGTACTTACATTAAGTCAGCGACTTTCGAGCTGGGAGGGGACACAGCCAGGGCAGCTGACCCCAAAGGGCTATTCCATACCATGTGACATCATTCCCAGTATATAAACTGGGGAGAAATTGCCTGGGGGACACCGCAGCTCTGGGATTGCCTGGGCATCAGTCAGCGGGCACTGAGCAGTTGTGCTGTGCATCACTCGTTCTGTGTATTCTGTTATCATCATCAGTTTTATTGTTTCCCTTCCTATGAAAGCGTCTTCACCTCAAGCCATGAGTTCTATGGGGTTTTTTCTCAATTCCCTTCCCCTTCCTATCGATTGGGGCAAGCCAGCAGCCACGTGGAGCTTCCTTGGCAGTGGTCACCCTCCCACCACCATGCCCCTATCAATCTCCACCGGGAGTGCTGTAAGAAACATTTGATCTTCATCCTTGTTTTACACCAGGATCAAAACACTCAGCGTGTGGAGAACTCAAAGGTGTAGCAGTTCCAGAACGCAAAGAATCAAAGGGCCACATACTGCAGGCTTTAAAGGGTGCAAGCCGGGAGGTAACGAGGGGAAACCCTAATTGTGCTGCTCTGCGGCAGCCCAGTCCTGCTCTGTAGGGATCGGTGAATGCAATAAATCTGTTTGCTTTTGTGTTGCCTTGGTTATTCGGTCTTTGGCTCTGTGGATACATTTGCTCCTTTCAGAAAAAGCAGATGGGAAGGAAGGGAGCGGCTCCAGCAACCTGCACGTTATGGTTCTGGATATCTAAAAAATAAAACACAAGCAGATCTGTTTGCCCAGCTAGTCTTGCCTCTGGCTGTAGCCAATCCACAACTGAGTGTTGCTCTGAAGAGCCCAAGGCTTCAGTCCTCACCTCCTGCTGCCATCTCCTCTGCCCAAAGCCAACCTCAAACTCCCACGAGGTCCCTCTTTGCTGACCTTCTCATTGTCTTTCCTAGAGGGAGGTGATAAGGGAACAGTGTTGGATACTCAACAACCCTCCCTCCTTTTGGGTGCTGCAAATCTATCTCTTCAGGAAGCACCTACTGAGGTGGTCTCCCCAGCCAACCAGGCACCACCACACCCTGACATGGAGGACACAGCAAGACACCGAACGCAGTCTGACACTGCCTTTGCTTCACAGAGGTCACCCTCTCCCCGGCTGCTGACCTTTAAAATGTCAGGCTCTTCACTTAGAGAGCAACGTCTGCGTTTGAGAAGCGTTCTGTGTGCCTGTGTCTTGTGCTCCAGCCATGTTTGCAGATGATGCTTTGCAAGAACATCCCTCCCCTCACTCGGTTGTTCTTTCGCCCCTCCTCTGCCCTGCTCCTCAGCATTTATCACCTCCTCCTCTCACAGTGCTCTTGGTACACCAGGGTTTAGTGTTGCTTACTACAAACACTCCCAGTTCCATCACTTCCATTTAGCCTGAACATTACGAAAAGTATTCTTCACCAAAATAAAAAGGGCTCAAAAGGGACAGGCTGCCCAGGGCAGTGGGGGAGTCCTTGTGTGTGGAGGAGGTTGCAAAGCTGTGGAGATGTGGGGTGAGGGACAGGGGTTAGTGGGGACCTGGCAGCGCTGGAGGAACGGTTGAACTCGAAGAGCTTAAAAATCTCTTCCAGCCTAAATGACTCTGTGATTTTTAGCTCATTTTTACAGTCTCATGCAGGTACTTCCCGTTACAGCCCCCCCTTTCCCCCAGTTTCACACACACCAAATGCATCCATTGACACCGCTATTGCTCCAGCCCAAACTTCATAAAGCTCAGGGACAGGCTCACATCCCTCATCCTACACTTCTCCTCTATGGACTGAATCCCAACCAGGCAAGCTGTGCCTTCTCATTGCTCAGTTTTCCCAGGCAGAATTCCCAGTCCATGCCTGGTCCCTTCCTGCCCTTCCATCCTTCCTTTTTCCTTATCCCACCCCACGAGGAAGTCACAGGAGTTTCAGAGTGTGGACATTTGCTATGGGAAGCCAGTGGGGTGCTGCTGTGGCTGTTCCCACCTGCCAGGAGCATGGATTGTCCCATTTATCTCCCTAAGTTTTCCTAACAGAGCACAGAGGGATTAACAAACCAACGGCAGCATCAGATACTTGCCCCTAACAAGTGTCTCCTGCAGATTAAGAAGCAAAACGCATCATAAGCTGCGTGGAGCCTGTTAAGTGAATGCACTGATTTGGGTCAGTCCTGAGCTATTTGCCAACATTAAACCAACCTTTTTAGGAACCTGGGGGGGGAGTAAAGAGACCAAAGGTACTACAAAGCCAAGGGAGAAAACGCAGCCCTGTTGAACAGAAGGCAGTGTGTTGGGAAGCCAGCAAACCAGCCAGCTGGAAAAGCAGCATCTCCCTGATGAACAAAAAACCCTTTGGAAAGGGAAAAGACTTCTCAACACACTTATTTCCATCAGCAGACCATGTGCACGCCTGCACTTCGGTGCTGGCACACCCAGGCGATGTGTAACCAAACCACAAAGATGCTCTGAGGGCTTCTGGAGTCGCTTCTTTTGGCTTGAGAAGAAGAAATCCCGTGTTTACATGCCTAGTGCCAGAAGCACCCAAAAGCCACCCACTGGGATCCCTACTGATAGCAGCACCCTGAAATCTGGTCCCATCAAAGAGTGGGGGTAGGAAGCTGTGAGTAACCACTCGAGCCAGTACCGGTGTCTAATTAAGGCAGAAACTTGGCAGCAAGAACCGATCTCAGATCCAAACCCAAAGCCTGGGGCTGAGTCGTTTCTTGAAGCAGAGCCCAGTATGTACCAGCTCTTTAGTGGTGAGCAGCAGCAGGAGCACGGCCAGAGCATCCTGCCCAGTGCTCAGCTCTGACCAGCACACAGACCCATTCCCCTCTCTGCACTGAGGCTGCAGCAGGGCCACACAAGAGAAATTTCCACTCTGAAAAATACTTCTAAAATTCTTTCCGCTCCTGAAACTTCCCGAAGGTGCCACAGGCTTCTTGCAGAGCAACACATTCCCGTCCCACAGCACAGACAGCCAAAGGCAGCTGGGTTCCCGCGTCCCACACCCGCAAGCACTCATCTTCACTCTTTACTGACACATCCTCCCAGGAGAAGAACAAGTAACTGTCCCCACTGGGAGCTACAGCCCAGGACGTACCATGGGCTCGGCTTCAGGCATTTCCAAGCCGGTGAGCTGCTCATTCCCCTCTCCCCAGTGTCTGTGGTCTGCTAAGCCCCAGGTTTGAAAGGGGCAAGAAGGTGGTAGGAAGAAACTGTCCGTGTGATCTATGGCTGTTCCTAGCCAATTGCCTCAACACGGGCTGCCAGAAGGTATTTTCTCACAATTGTCTGGCAAAAATTGCCGGGGAATTATAAGGATTACTCGCAGCAGTGTGTTTGTTCTGGATTCAATTTTTGCCTTATTTAATTTTAACAGCTCTAATAGACCGTCTGCAATAAATAGAGCTGGTCTGCAGAAGATACCCAATTACAAGTGATGCCGGAGCCCGCTGCTGCCTCTTCCTGCTCTGTGGGAGCCCACTAGCAGCAGGGCAGGAGGCAAAAGCAGTGATTTTCCTCCATGTGGGGTCTGCTCTGCTGCCCCGTAGGGAAATTCCCCAGGAGAAGCAGCATAGGAAAGTATGGATGGAAGCTGTGAGTGAGATTAGGTGCTGTGGCAAGAGCAAACACAAGCAAGGGGTCACTTCAGATGCCCATAGTGGTGGCAAAGGCATTTTGAGGAGTTCCTACGTGCTGGTCTCCTCCAGCAAGTTGTGTGCTGCCAGGGTCACATCTTGTTACCCCTTGGTAGTCCCCCAGGAGCACACACAAAGCAGATCACTGATTCGGTTTAAAAAGAGTTAAACGTCCAGGCAGCACAGAACCATGGAGTGTATGGGGTTAGAAAGGACCTCCAAAGGTCATCTAGTTCAACCCCCCTACAACACACAGGGACATCTCAAACTAGAGCAGATTGCTCAGAGTCCCATCAAGCCTGACCTTGAATGTCTCCAGGGATGGGGCCTCCACCACCATTCTGGGCAACTTGTTCAGGGATCCAATATCCTCAGATTCAAGAACCTCACGTGAAGGAAATTCATTGGTCACTAACGCTTTGTGTAAGACCAAACCTAAGTGCCTTTGGACGTGGTTTGGGAAAAGCAGTGGAGACACCCTCCTGCCAAGAGAGGAGGACAAAGCCAAGCTTTGTTAAAAGCAGTTATGGCAAAGGGGCTCAGGTTTTGCAGGAAAATTTCAGGGTAGGCAGGTGTAGAAGGCACTGCTGGCTCCGGTGCCTGGATGACACCTAAAGGGACACGCATCAGTAGCGAGGTTGATAGTACAAGGCAGGGAGCATCAGCTAAGTGCCTTCAGACTAAGTCCTAGCTGTCACGAGGATTTAAGAGCCTGAAAGCACAAGAACTTGCAAGTTCTTTGTCTGTCCTGCATGGAGGGCTGAGCACCTGGCCTGCAGAAGGAGCAGAGAGCTACACAAGGCAGCCAGAGCCCCACACGTGGTAGAGTTTGACTTCCAACACTCAAAATGCAAAGGTTCACCCTGCCTGGGAGCTGCTCCATGCACCCAAGTCACATCTGTTGGTCACTGCTACCCATCAGCCAGGTCCCCAGAGGCTGCAATCAGCCACATCCATTTCATCTGCTAGGGCCAGCCAAGCTGCGAAAGTCCTTTCCAAGCACCTTAAAAATTAATCCCTGACAAAAAACAGCATGAAGAATTTTGCATGAGGAATACTGATTTGATGGATTTCCTTTGAAAACAAGAGAAGATATTCATGAGCAGAGTAGAGGAGCTCCCCAAGGTATTCAGCCCTCACTGTCCGTCTGTTCCCTGGCTTTTCTTCGCACTCAGAGCTTTCCCTTTGCCTTGTGCTGCCATTTCCATACAGAGAAGACCTTCAGAATGGCTACAGCTCTGGCTCCTGGGCTGGCTGGCAGCTTCCAGGAATTTCCATGCTCCAGAAAAGCCTGGACAAGAACCACCAACTACTTTTAGGCACTAACCAGTAAAGCTGACTGGTTTTGGCTTGGGCTCATGAGCACGTGATCACTCCACAAATACTTCACAGCACCCTTTGCTCGCTCTCATCATGTCACGGTTGCTGTGCAGCCCCCACTTAAGTCTCCCAGCTTTGGCTCTGGAAAGAAACACCTTCAAAACTCCTTTCTTGGCTAATGGAGTGGCTTTGCAGTGTGCCCTTGGGAGCACACCATGCCTTACTCCCAGCCTCCACAACCTCCAACAAGGATATTAAGTCTGCTATGAAAACATAGCCCACTCACTCTGGTCCTGCCTCCAGTTTCCAATGAGGTCTGCAGAAGAAAACCCACTGAGAGAAACAAAACAAGGCCTCCATCATCTTTGGGTGACATTGTGTGTGAAACGTTACATGGGCGCTTCAAAGCAAATCAGAAGCCTTCCAGATCAACCGTTCAGGCTTGAATTGCCAGACTAAAGCTGTAACCCCCTCTCGGTGTTGCCTCCCCACACGTCTCAGGGACACTGCTGAGACCCAACTGTGCCAAAGGAGTAGAAAAAAGGAACCAAGAGAGAACAGAGCCAGCAGAAAGAGCCTGTAGAAATGCCCAGGGCTCCACCACACACACAAAACCCACCTCAAAGGCTGAACACAGTTGGACCCCAACACAGACACCTCTTTGCTCCTCCAGATCAGCCTTAGTGACACACCAGGAGCAGCATGTTCTGAGGGTAAGAGGGTTGATAAGTCATGGGAAGAAGCCCATGGCGAGACTAGGTCTCAGATCACTCTGAACCTCTCTAATGAAGGCTACAAGAAGATTCAATTGGTGGGTCAAGGCTGGAAATCCAGGCACAGGCAAACCAGTAAGCGGCTTCCAATGCAAGAGCTTTGATGTCTAGGTGATCCTGCTGTGGCAGGGGGATTGGACTAGATTATCTTTGGAGATCCCTTCCAATCCCTAATGATTCTATGACTCTATGATGTGGGGTTTGGCCTAGATGATCTTTTGAGGTCTCTTATAACCCCTAACATTCTGTGATGCTAACATTTTGTGATCTAGCCTGCTCCTCCATACCTGAGACCTCTGAACTGGGGCCAGCAGAGAGAAGGGTCAGTAATGGCCTGAAGGCTGGTACTTCTGCCCAGATAGCATGTGTAGGAAGATGACCTTTGGGGTCAACATCACCATCTCAGTTTTTGATGGACTGAAGTACAACCTCATAAGCAATGATGAAGGTGTGAGAGCCCGTAAGTTGCGGTATCTGATTGTCTTCGAGGTTCAAATCATTTGTTATCAGGAAGCCTTGAAGATTACAGCAGTTACTGACTTACAGTAGAATCACAGAGTTGGGTTTGGGTCGGAAGTGACCTCAGCGATCATCTAGTTCCAACTCTCCTGCCATGTGCATTGACACCCCTCACCAGACCAGGTGAGAAGTCTAGATACAGACCTCAATATTGAGTTCTCTCTGTATTATCACAGAGTTATTACAGAACATTAGAGAGGTAGGAAACTAGGCAGTGTTCCCAGGAACTGAAAACAGGTCCAGACTTTCTCCTGTTAAATAAAGGTCTTTACACAGTTTTCAAGGTGCTTTTTGGTTGCCACCTGAAATCCATGTTACCTAAATACAAGTTATCTGGTCATGGCAGAACCTGCCACATTTATCCGTACCTAGAAAACCTGATTCATCACTGAGTTTCTCTACTTATATGTGGGTGGCTGCTAATACTGGTTTTGTTATGCAAGAATTATAAATGCTCTCGCTTAGAACTAATGACTTGATTTGGACACACCAGTGAGATATGAATAGCTCAAGGTTTTCCTTGTGTGTGAGAAGCAGTAGCCATGCTGAAGGTAATGAGCCAGGGCTGGAAGATCAGTGGTTTTGATCATAAAGTTATAGACTGGCTCAGGTTGGAAAGGACCTCAGAGATCATCTACTACAACCCCTTGCCATAGACAGTGACACCTCTCAACTAGACTTGGTTGCTCAAGGCCCCATCCAACCTGGTCTTGAGCACCTCTAAGGAGGGGCATCTGCAACCTCTCTGGGCAATCAATTCCAGAGTCTCTCCACCCTTGCACTGAAGAACTTCTTCCTAAGATCTAGCCTGAACCTCCTCTCCTTCAGTTTCAAACCATTTCACCTTGTCCTATCACCAGATCCCCTTGCGAAAAGTCCCTCTCCAGCCTTCCTGGAGGTTCCCTTCAGATATTTGAGGCTGTAACATCTTCATTATTCTTCCTTGATGCTCCCAGTGCTGTTTTATTGAACCCCATCTGCTTACCACCATCAAGCCTCGTACAAGTGTATTTTCCAGAAGGACCTCAGATCAGTGGGGGAAAAGGAGGTAAGTATTTTAAGTCTTAAATTGTCCTGGTGGACAATTACCAAGCTAAATCCCAACCAAGCAGTTGTCTAATGAAGTTTCAATATATCAACCAGGTAATCACAGAATCATAGAATCATTACGGATTGGAAAGGACCTCAAAAGATCATCTAGTCCAATCCGCCTGCAACAGCAGGATCACCTAGACCAACTCACACAGGAACTCATCCAGTCGGGTCTTGAATATCTCCAGTGAAGGAGACTCCACGATCAACGGTAGATGTGATTTTTAAAAGCAGCACAACTGCAGAAGGAAACTTCTTTGCCCAGCATCAGATGCTACCAAAAAAAATAATTAAAAATTAAATAGATGGACCCAGACAGGACAAACAAGCTGAGCAGTCACAGCTTCTTGGTTTTCCAAAACAAGGAAAGGACTAAGGTACAATGACCACACCAGGCAGGACACCAGTGCTGTGCTCAGACCATCCTCACAGAATCACAGAACATTAGGGATTGGAAGGGACCTCGAAAGATCATCTGGTCCAATGCCCCTGTCACAGCAGGATCATCTAGATGAAGTCGCACAGGAACATATCCAGGTGGGTTTTAAACATCTCCAGGTAAGGAGACTCTACAACCTCCCTGGGCAGCCTGTTTCAGTGCTCTATCACCCTCACCATGAAGAAGTTCCTTCTCATATTGATGTGGAACCTCCTATGTTCCAGTTTACACCCGTTGCCCCTTGCCTTATCATTGGATGCCCCTGAGCAGAGCCTGGCTCCATCCTCCTGACACCAGCCCTTTCCATCTTTATAAACATTCATGGGGTCACCTCTCAGTCTCCTTTTCTCCAAACCAAAGAGACTCAGCTCCCTCAGCCTTTCCTCATCAAGGCGATGCTTCACTCACTTCATCATCTTTGTGGCTCTGTGCTGGACTCTCTCCAGCAGTTCTGTGTCCTCCTGGAATCGAGGAACCCAGAACTGGACACAATATTCCAGATGTGGTCTCACCAGGGTAGGGTAGAGGGAGAGAACCTCTCTCTATCTACTAACCACACCCCTTCTAATCCACCCCAGGGTGCCATTGGCCTTCTTGGCCACAAGGGCCCATTGTTGGCTCATGGCCATCCTGCTGTCCACTAGGACCTCCAGGTCCCTTTCTCCTTTTCCCATTTGCCTGACCTAGAAGCAACTCTTCTGCAGTCAAGGAGCCCAACATAAAGCACTGAAAGCAAACCTGACAAATGGTGTCTTTGGACCATCTTCTCACCAGTGTTGTTTCCATCCCTCTTTCCATGCATTGTCCTGTGCTCCCACACTGCCAGAACTCAGAGGCATTTTTCACCTCTTTTTGCCCCAATTTCTCTATGAATCATTGAATCATTTAGGTTGGGAAAAATCTTTAAAATCATTGACTCCAACCATCCTAAGGCCACCAACAAATCATGATCCTAAGCTCCAGATCTCCATTACTTTTTTAATGTTACAAGCTCGGCGTCATCTGGGTCTGGTTGCTGTGAATTTGAGCTCTAGGCTCACCCCAGATAAAAGCCCTTTTGTTCCCCTTTAGGCTCATTAGAGGAAATCAAAAGCTTTTCTCCCAGTTGGGGCTGGAATGTGTAGGTGAGGCTTTGAGAATTATTACCACCTACAAACTTTCCAGATCCTCAAAGTCCTTAGAGTTCCTTTGAGGAACGGTCTCTGCTCACACACAAGACATTGAGGACAAGCACACAGAGTCTGGGAAGGGCCAGAAACTGCTGAGAGCTTCACCCACACATCCTTTTGGAGACCCACCACCTCAGGACTCACTCAGCCCAGCATTTCCACTGAAGACCCAGAGCTTTCCCTGCTCTTCCACCACCATATCTTAAGCACAAAATTGGATCCAGGGAAGAAACCTCAAGCCTCAGTCTCTCTTTGCATACCAGGGTGACACACATGCCTCAGGTCTTCGTACCAAGCTGGCTCTGAGAGATGTGCCTGAAGCTTTGTGCTTACTTAATTTTCCTTTTCTACTTTCTTCTCGGCTTTTGAAGCCTGTGAGGTCCAGGGACCATGCGGACAGCAAGTGGTCACCAGGGCCATTGTGGCCACGAAGCCATGAGGCGGAGCAGCACTGCTGATTTCCATGTAAGAAGCAGAACTTCCTCAGCTCCCAGGGGCACAACCCTATCAGCTCCTTAGCCAGGTTGTTATGATGCTGCTGTCCCTAGAAATTCACGTCCCACTCTTGTGAGCAGCTCCATTCGTGCCCCTTTGTTTGTCGTGCCGGTTCCTCTGAGGTTTGCAACACTGGGACTGGTGGAGTTTTACTGGCAAAGAAAGGCAACGTAAGTCTCCTGTAATGAGCTCCGAAGTGACTAACAGACATGTGTGTGCAGCTATTTAAAGGATGAGCCCTGCTTGGATAGGAATGGGCACAGGTCCAGTGCCCGTGGTGGCTCTTAACCAAGAAGCCCTTTCCAACCTCCTATTCCTTCTACTTACAGGCTTCTTTTTTCCCTTTCCTAGCTCTGCTACGTCCTCTACAGGCCTCCAGCTGGTCACCCGGGTCAGCTAAGAACTGAAGCCTCCTCTCAACATTTGCGCTCCAGATCTCTGTGTTAGATGTATAAACGAAACTGGTTTCATCCCTGCTCACGTTCTATTGAACTTCATTATTCCTATCAGCACATGCTGGATGGCTTTGCTCCCATCCACACCTTCTCTAGGAAAGATCAATTTAAGGCTGAAGCACAAGAGTTTGGGCCAGTTTCTAGTGCAGAAGTCATGAAGAAGGTGTCAAGTTGCCCAAACCACGATGCTACCTCGCCCCTGGTCGCTGTCACCACTGTCAGCTCCTGTTGTAGGAACTTTACAACCATACACTGAGTTTAGGGCACATTGTCTTATGCATCTCTCCATAGGGTCCAGATGAAACCACCTAGTACCCAGTGCCCTCCCAGGCAGCCCCACAGATGGGGCAGACTGACAGCAACTTCCATGAATGATATCCAATAATTAAGGCAAAACCCACCAAATAACCATAAGATTAAAGCCGGATTCATTTCATGCTGGGTGAATGCAGTGATGAATCATGGAATCATTAAGGTTGGAAGAGATGTCCAAGATCACCCAGTCCAACCAGCAACCCGACCCCATGCTGCCCAATAAACCAAGTTCCCTAGTGCCACAGCTACTGTTTTCTGAACCCCTCCAGGGGCAGTAACTCCACCACCTCCCTGCGCAGCCTGGTCCAAGCCCTGACCACTCCATCAATGAAGACATTTTTCATGATGTCCTTTAGGCTCAAGCCCATGTTGGGTAGTTGCAGGGACTGGAGATTTCAAGACAATAAACCTCCTGTTTTCAGGAAGCAGCATTTCTGTACCAAATCACTAGCAATTAGTCCACTCTGTCACAACAAAACCATCTCAATCTTTGAAAGAGAATCCTGGGCTATTTAACTTAGAAGTGATTAACAGCCTGCTAATGAGAGGATTAGGGAACCACTGCAGATAACCCCAGTGACTGGCAGCTCTGCTTCACCAGCCTAAACCAAGATGCCTCAGTTTTCTTACCACATGCCAATTAAACGATTAAGTATTGTTTACTGGGGCTGGGAGGATTACAAGACAGTAGGTGGATTTATTAGCAGAGTAAGGAAAAACACTCCTACACAGAAGAAAAGAGATGATTTTGAATGACTAACAGCCATGGCCCTGCAAATCACGACTAGAGCTACTGGAGCTATTCACTGGCAGAAGTTTATGCCCCAGCACTTCTTCCCTTTTTTTTGGGCCACTTGCCAGTTTATCCAGATGTCCTCAAGGTGTTCACCATTTCAAAGTGTCCTACCTAGGCTGTTTGCTGAGCTTACGGTGCAGGAAGTCCAGCTGCTTGGTGCTGGCAATGGAGGAAAGGCTGGGGACCTGCATTAGACCGATCTCCCTTCTCTGGGGCAGGAGACTGGGATGTCAAGCAAGATGCAGCCCTATTAGAAGTCCCTTAGTCTGAACCAAATCACCTTGACACCAGTACCCACACATGGCAGGAAGAATAGTGTGTTTGAGCACCTTGCACTTAGAACACCCAACTTCACATGAATTAATGATTTATGCTGCAGAGCTTTGGAAGGAAAGCAAAGCTCTTGAATTCACATGTTCCAGCTCCATAGTTACCGTGTTGGAACCAGCCACGTTGCTTTAACACAATACGACACAGTATGGGCCAGTTTCACCAGGCTGGGGAAACAGACAAAACAATTTATAAAACCACTCCAAGGTGCCGAAAAGATCTCCAAGACTTCTCAACTGTAGGCAGCTGCACAATAAGTGAGATGATTTAATGAGCTTTAAGTGACCCTTTAACCATCAAAAGCTAAACAAGAACTTCTGGTTGAACTAGACGGCGAGAAATGAAGTTTTCTTTGGATTTCCCCCCCCGTTTTTGTAGGGCTCCTGCACAAGCCTCCAGGAGCGGCTGAGGAAAGCAGGAGTTGTCGCTTCTGGATAAAGCCACCAGTAGTCCCTGCCCTGGGAGCTCTCTCCCCCCAAAATGCCACTGGAACCAGGTAAGGAGTCGTCCCAGCTCGTTCATTAAGAAAGAGCAGAGTCCCTGGCAGACAGGACCCTCTGTTGAGGCAGCAGAAGAGCATTAACAGAGCCAAATATTCGGAGAACGCGCGTGCTTGTGCTTTCTGCAGCCTGCGCGGGGCTTGGGGCTCCTTCCCAGGATTCTGACAGACATCTAAAAGTGGAAGTTTTTCACCTCTCAGCGAAGGGCACAGAGGCCACCTGCAGTGAGACACACAAGCAGCCGCCTGAGGCTTCCACTATTCTTGGCGCTATAGCAGGTAGAGCCACAAAGAGACTGAATTTCAACAGATCAGGAAAACTAAAGACCGCGATGTCAAAGAGAAAACTGCGAAAGACAGATCCCACGGGGTATTAAACACAAAGATATTACCTCTGGCTCTGCAAACCTCTGAGCCACAGTAGGCAGGGAGGTTGCACCGAGGGAAATATCCCTGCACATCTACTGCAGCGGCTGCCACATGCTGCAGGAGGCTGGAGGGGCGGCTGCAGGGAGCTGTGACCCCAAAAGGCTGCAGAGGAACATACTGAGCTAAGTGAAGAGCAGCCAACTCTGCTATTGAGAGTTAAGCAATAAGGCAGGGGATGCTGGCCACCACGACTGGAAGAGGTCTCAAGAGGAAAAAAAAGTGTAGGGAAAAGCATTGCAGGAGGTACTGCCCTTGGCCCCAGGACCACAGAGACAGTCCTACTGGGTGGGCTGCAAAGCAGCCACGCTGAGATGGACGCATGCTCGGCCACCTCACCTTGGCAGGAGCCAACATGGGGACAGAACTGCCACTTACCTCCAGCCCACTTTGTGACAGCCTGTCATCCAAGGTACAAAAGCGAAGGGCAGCACCGGTCCCCTGGAGAGCACTGTGTTGTGTTGGCCAAACAAGGAAGCTGTAGGTCACCTCCACTATGAGCAGAGCCAGCTATGTCCCCACCCCTGTGGTGCCCGTCCAGGGAGAGGAGGAGGCAGGACAAATATCAGGGGAGCATTTTGCAGGCAGCAGACTTACCAGGGCTGGGGGCACCTTTACTGCCCTTGTGCTGAGGTGTTGGTGTCCTCATCCCCTGCCAGCTCAGTGCCCAGCCCTGCTGCATACTGGCAACGACAGCTCTCACCCTTTGCAGTTCTGATTCCTGCCCAGCTCCATCTCTGACAGTGAATTGCCAATTTAACCAGCAGACACCAGGGTAGAGCCTGTCGCACTGGTGGCTGAGGCACACCCTGAGGCCAGCTCTGGGGTATCAATCTCGGCTTCTTTGCTCAAATTCAAACCCTCTCTGGTTGGATGAGCAGGACAAGAAAATGCTTTTAAGTGTCACACTGTCCCCGAGCCACTCAGTGTCCTCCTGTCCCCAGGCAGGGGAGTGATCCTGGCTGTCATCAGCATGGAGCCTTACCAAGGGAGGAGTCTCCAGTGACTACAGCACGGTGGAGGTTTGCTCTCGATGACAGAAGCACTTGGTTTGGTCTTTACCTGTTATTTGTGCTACCACAGGGAAGGACTCTTTGCCCATCATTAGTAACACGATAATAATGGAACCGTTCAGGTTGGAAAAGACCTTCAGGCTCATTGAGTCCAACCATTACTCCAACTCTCCCAAGGCCACTGCTAAACGCTGTCCCTGAGCTCCAGACGTCCAGGCCTTTGAAACATGTCAAGGGATGGCAATTCAACGCCCTCCCTCCCTGGGCAGTCTGTTCCGAAGCCAATAAGGTTGCAAATACCGGAGATTTGGATGAGTTTCAACAACAGCAGGGAACTGGTCAGCAAGAGTCACCACTTTTCCAATGGAACAGACCAGGCAGGTCCAAAGGCTCATAATTCCCAAGTTATCAGCCACCCCACAAACCCTCCAATTGATCAAAAATCCATCACGAGAGCAGCCCCCATGGTGCCAGTTACAACACAAGTCAACCTCTATGACCCTGTGACAGGGCAAAACCACCAAAGCAACAGCTTTGCCCTCTCAGCTGGGTTGGAAAGACACGTCTGCAGTAAGCAGGGAACATCAAAGCTTCAAGAGCAACTTCTGAGCTGTCCCACCAACCCATCCTAGAAAAGGCTTAACGTTGGCACAACAGCCAAGACAAGATTTTGTACTTTGGGTTCAAATCCTTGAGCCCCATTGTCACTGTTAGGAATTTAATTTAGACTAAAACAAAAGAGCTCCAGCCTTCACTGGAAACAGCTACAACAGGACCAGCATGTTGCAGCACATCCTTCCCAGCTTTGCTCAGCAGAGCAATGTTTGTTATTGAAAAGAAAAATCAGTCCTGATTCCAGCTGCCTTGCACAGAGGCTCTTCCTGGACACCGGAAGAGGGAGGCTAAACCCAGGCTTAGTAAGGAACAGTTTCACAGGCTGGAGAAGGTTGAAGTGGTATTTTCCACTTCAAACTGGATGGGAAGTACCAGTTGTAGCCTTCATTCGAAGACCTGGACAGTTGTAGTCCAAATACCTCACACCAGGCTTCTCCTGCTGGAGCTCCAGTGGCAGGTTGCTCCATTAGCAGCTGTCAAACCTAGCACTGAGTTCCACCAGGGTAGGCAGAGCAGCCAGCAGAAAGCAAGCAGGCAACATCCCTCAATGGCAACACCTAACGCTTCATCAGGCTAAACCTCCAGATCTCCAACTATACAACCACTAGATGCTCAGGAGGACACGAGCACTGACGGTCTGGGTGGCAAGAGCACAGATACAGCCTGGGCTGCATTAAAAGAAGTATGGACAGCAGATCAAGAGAGGGGATTCTACCTCTCTACTCTGCCGTGGTGAGACCTCACCTGGAGTCCTGTGCCCAGCTCTGGAGCCCTCAGTACAGGAAGGACAGGGACAGGGTCCAGAGGATGCCATGAAAATGATTAGGGGGCTGAAGCCCCTCTGCTATGAGGACAAGTTGAGGGAGCTGAGATTGTTCAGTCTAGAGAAGAGAAGGCTCTGGGGGTACCTGATAGAGACATTCCAGTACCTGATGGGGGCTACAAGAAGGCTGGACACAGACTGTTTATGAAGGCCTGCAGTGATAGGACGAAGGGTGACAGTTTCAGATTAGAGAAGGGCAGATTAAACTGGATGTTAGGAAGAAGTTCTTTAGCAGGAGGGTGGTTGAACCCTGCAACAAGTTGCCCAGGGAGGGGGTTGAGGCGTCAACCCTGGAAATACTCAGAGTGAGGCTGGACAAGGCTCTGGGCTCCCTGATCTGGTTGAGGATGTCCCTGCTCTCTGCAGGGGGCTTGGACTGGATGGCCTTTGGAGGTCCCTTCCAACCCAGGTGACTTTTCCCCTGTAAGCAGCACTGGGAGGGCTCTGCCCAGCCAGCATTCCCCTCCCACCAGAGAGCTGTTCAGTTGTCAATGCCTTGTTACTGTGCCAGCTGCTCCGACCAAATGCCCATGTCACCAGGGCATTTACTGCTTAGATGGCGGCCAGCTCACAGCATCTCCTCTGCCTGAGCCAGGGGGTGATCACACAGATCTACAGGCTCTTGCAGAGATCAGGCATCTTCCTTTTAGATCTGGTAGGAAAAAACTAAACCGTCCCCCGTGCTCCCCTGCGCAGCCCTCCCGCGTGTCCCTCTGCAAACACACCGGGTTCTGATGCTTATTTAATTTTCGCCTTGTACAACAGGGAAAGAACAGAGGCTGCTCTTGGGGTTTTGGCCAGAGGCTAAAATTAAATTGCCTTTCAGGGTGGAGAGAGATGCTGGGATGGGGCTCGCTGCCTCTTGTTCCCACGACTACATTATCTTCCAGCAGAGTATCTCACTCCTTGCGCCATCCCAACTCATTTGATGAAGATACCCCTATGTTGTTCCCCATCTAATGGCAAGACCTGGCTCATCGAGGCTGTTCAGCTGTCCAAAGGCACGTGGCCATACACCCTGCTCCATGATGCACTGGCCCAGCCCTTCAGGAACCAAACTAATAGTCATGGATCAGGTCTGCTCTGCAGAGCTGTTTCAGGATCACCCAGAGGTGGATCCTCCCTTATGCTTGTGTTCTTTTTGGTGAAATTGCCCCGAATCCAGCAGATCTTGCCATGAGGAACTGAACACGAGTGTGTCCTGTCTGCTCTAAGAATATCTCAGCTAAGGAGACAACAAAACCTGTTCTGGTGCTTCGAGGCTACCAGTGTCAGACCCAACACGCTGAAGGACTTACCAAGTAGGTAGAGGTTGCTACCAGGAACACTGACAAAAGCTCTGTAAAGAAACATGAAACACGGAGCCATGGACTTACCATTTTTGTCAGCTCTTCTGAAAATCTAGAATTGAAAGAGAGAGAGAGAGAAATGTTTTTACTATGGTGTTGTTTAACCCTGAAGGGTGAAGCCCCCAGAACCAGGATCACAGACTCCAGTCCCCCCAGAGCCAATCTGGGTGCTTTAGCTGAGGTCACCCTTCCCGAGACACAGCCCCCATCACGGCTTGACCCACACGATGGACAGAGTGGAGCACGGACACGGTGGTCTTTGGAATAACCAGTTGAAAAGGAGCTACTAAAACAAAGATAAAGCCAAATGCTTCCAGCAGTTCCGACATCTCCCCCCTCCCTCACAGAAGAAAACCAAAACCTTGGGTCCAACAGAAGAAAAATACCCATTAAAAAACGTTACAGCAGCCAGCCCAGGCGATTTCTCTGTCATCAATAACATCTCTTCACCCAGAGACCCACAGCTCTGCACCTCCACCACGATTTAACAAATTATTTACGGTTGTGGTTTTTTTAAAGCAGGTTTCCTGTGTGGGAAGAGGATTATATTTAGACTTCAAACTCCAGCGTGGAGGAACAGCCCACAGAAAGGAATCAAATAGCCCTTTCAGGAGGAAAAAAAATCGCTGCAGCACTGTGTAGTACAGGAGAATTTTCGGGGGAGAAAGGAGAGCAGAAGCAGCTGCTGTTTTTCTGACTAGCCTCGTCTTCTGAATAATCAGTCCCCTGGCACGACACAGTTAGCAGCAAAGGGCTTGTGCAGGGGTTGAATCTCCTAAGGTCCTGCCAAAAATGGCTGCTAGCACAGGTTTGTCCACGAATTGCCAAGGAGCTGAGATGCTCGTAAGCTGTGCAGCAAAGGGAAAGCATCCTCACTGCCTCCTCAGACCCGGCCCCATTAGTTTGAGCAAGAGCCGAGAACTTCCCTGTGCAAAGGTATTTCCCTGCGGAGGGAATAAAAGCACCGGCAGGACAGATCAGAGTCGGCTGTAAAGTGGAATCTTGTCTTTTCTGGGTCATAAAATCATTACCAAAAAAAAAACCTCTCAGAGGAGAAACTGCTACACAAAGCAAGAAACCCAAGAGAGGAACTGAATTGCTGGAGGTGCTGTTTATTTAAGAGACTACAGCTTAATTAAGGAACGTTCAGCATTCTTTGCCCAAAGTCTTCCTAGGCACGGGGCAAAGGCAAAGCCGAGCTTTCCGGACAACCCTCTGGTTAAGCCAAACCCAGCTGGTGGCAGGCCACTGAGTCCCAGTTCATGAGAGGGTCCTGAACCCCTGCACGGATCACAGCTTGTGGCCACTCCAAAACCGCTCCCTTCTCGGGCTGGCTTCATTATTTAGAAGTCTTTGGGGAAAATCATCGAATCTTCTAGGCTGGAAAAGGCCTTCAAGCTCCTCGACTCCAACCGTTCGTTCACCCAGCTGTCCCAAGGCCACCACTAAACCCTGTCCCTGAGCTGCAGATCTCCAGGACTTTGAAACATGTCCAGGGATGGTGATTGAACCCCCTCTCCGGGCAGCCTGTTCCAAGGCCTGATGACCCTTTCCAGGAAGAAGCTTTTCCTCATGTCCGACCTAAACTTCCCCTGGGGCAGCTTGAGGCCGTTTCCTCTCGCCCCGTCACTCATAAAATCCGACCTGCCTCCGTACATGCGGATTCTACTGAGGTTAAAGCTGGGTTTTGGAGGGCTGAGCCGTCATGGCTTGCCTAGAAGAGAGTCTAGGTAATACACCCTGCCCAGGGCAAGAACTGCTCCTCTTTTCCTAGCCTGGACACCCCAGCCCCTCATTGCCCAGGAGGCCCCTCACGTGAGGTGCTTTGCTCTCTACGTGGTGATCATTTCTGGGGTTTGTCGTCACCGCATCCCTCTGCTGCTGTTTCCACTGCTTTGAAACAAAGACATCACAGCAACCCCAACACAGAGGCAGCGATTTTAAGGTCTATTTTAAGGTCCTGTGGGAGATCACCACCCCACTGAGCACAACTGGCAGAGGGAGAACGAAAAGGCAAGAAAACCAACAGGTAAAATGAAGCGTAAAGCAGGAGGAAGGTTCAGTCTGTAACGTTCAGCTCTGTGGAGCCACAAACCTTGAAATGAGCAGTGGGAGCAAGAGGAAAACAAAGGAGACGTTAAAGACGTGTTAAGAAATTGAAGTCTTGTTGCCCAGGTGCAGTAAATGAACTTTTTGGGGCTTTAACTCCCTCAGACACTCCTGCAAAGGAGCCTGTTTGTCAATGAACACGTTGAGGGAAGAGCCGTGCCACCTACCAAGGTTTATTCTGCAGGACCGAGCTGTTCAGGCTTTATTGCTGTTGAGCCAGATTTATTCCTCCAGCTTAATTGGACCATCTAAAATTTGCACACACGCACGAAAACATCATGAAATTAAAATGGGACACCGAGGGAGAAGGCAATTCCAGATCAATTCACCTGCCAGCAAAGGCAGGCAGAACATCAAGATGTGAGCACTGGAATGAGCATCAGGAGGCTGACAGAGACAGGAGAGTCTCCGTGACTGACGGGTGATGCTGCCAGAAATGCTGCTTCTGCGAAGACCCGGGATTTACGCTCTAGCCCTCCTACACACAAGCTGAAGTTGCCTTCAGCTCACTGCTCCACTGCAGGAAGGATGCGGTGAGCATGAGGTAAGGGAAAGGTGTAAGATGAAAGGTGTAAGTTGGTGATGGAAGGGAAACCACAGCCCTTCCTGCTTCCCCTACCTACCAGTGGGGTAAATGCTTGAGGGCAGCTCAGTGCGGGGCTCCCAGGGAGCTCAGGGCAAGGAAAGCTCCAAGCAGCTCAGGGAAGGAGGGAATCTAAGCAAGGATGCTGCATCATCTCCAACACAGTCTCCACGGCTGCTGTTCTCCCTCAACAGCCAAGTCACTCAGACTTAGTCAAGGCAGCAACACCAGAGGTCAGTGGGAATGGAGGTGATGAAACATTGATGGAGAGACACCCTGTCCTGGCAGGCCCTCAGCAGTGATTGGCTTCCTGCACTTCCAGCCTGGCTTGAGGATGGTCCCCAGCGACCCAGGGCTTTGTAAGACAGGAGCCGGCAGTGAGCTGGGAAGCTCCTTCCGCTCCATTGCCCCCAGTTCTCCAACCGTCAGGGCAATGCGGTGCTTTTACAGTGGTAAGTAGGAAATTATCCAGTCCAGAAAGTCCTACAGCAGCCAGCTTCCCATCAGCTATGCTTAAACTTATTAAATGAGTCTCCCAAAGCAAAGAGTGATGGTGTGGGGAACTCACAGAACGCCCACAAAATGGGTCAGAGGAACCCATCCTTAAGGATTTGTAGTATTTTATAGGATCTGTAGGATACAGGCAACTCCTGCAGTCCGCTGCCTGCAGCATATTTATTCCATTTCCCTGGTGTTCAGACAAATGCAAACCCCTCTTTTATTTAGAGCAAGGAGCTTCGGTCAAGATTTCCAAGAGCTTTCCTTAAAACACCCCCTTTTTGCTCTACTCTTAAATGGCTACTGCAGACGTTTGGCTGGCAGGAGGGGGCAGTGCAAAGCATTCACAGTAATAATAAACCTGAAAAACCATAAACCGATGTTTTCCAATTTAAACATTTGGTTCTGCCTTCTCCAAGCTCCTCGACGAGAGAACGTGCAGCACCACCAAAGGCTTAATAGGGGTTTTCTTGGAAATGTTATTAAATCCACACTAGAACACCTCCAACCAGCCTGAGAATTATTACAGTGTTTGTAACACAGAGTTTACTCTCCCTTAAGCAGGTTAACATCACGTTGATTTAAAACAAAGTGCAGCTCAGCTAGAATTCAGTCTTCCATCGTAATTTTGGTGCAGAACTGAGGTAAAACCAAGCCTAAGGGTGAGTCAGGCCTGAGGGAGGAGAAAGCGTCTAGACACCAGGTATACCAACCCCCTGGTTAGGCTACTCCTACACTCCTCCTCTTCCTTTCCGTTCCTGTCCCTACAAGTCTTGACACCTCATTTGGAGCCAAGACAAGGGTTTATTCAGGTCTGGCCTTTAGCTCTCTAACCCAAGGTACCGGGAGGAATTTCCTCTCCTACAGCTTCTCTGTGTTGCTCTTTCCAGTAGTAACGTGTGGAAACAATGACCCAAAGCTTTTGTCACTTTGGACTTCTGGCTCATTAGACAACATTGGGCTAATGACCATTCCCCATGCAGGAGACAGGTTTGATTTTGTCATTTCCACAAGGAACATGACATTGGGGTGGAAATACTGTCCCCTCTGGAGTGGCTCCCCGTCCAAAGCAAGGAAGCTACAGAATTCAGGCAGTTGGCATTTTCCCCCATCCTAAAGCAGACTGGGTTTGTCTCCCCAAGAGAAGAGCAGCTTGCACCATGTCCTTGCCTCTCCTTTCCCTCTTACCTTCTCCTTAAACTTCACCTTGCTGTCATAAATAGAAGTTGCACGAGACTGGCAGGAGCTGCAGTAGATGTTCCCACCCTCACAACACCAGAAATTACTTTTCCATAAACACCAGCCCTGGGGAGCAGCTCAAAAAAAGCCCCGAAGAACTGAAAAGACGGAACTTTTCCATGTGATTTTGTACCTTGCAGTGAGCAATACCTAAACATACAGAGAGCAGCTGGCCCCTGCCCCAGCTTTGCAGCCAGGGACGACTCCGTACTCTTGGCAGAACCCAAATTCTCTTCTACAGAAACACCTTGCTCAACCCATGGGGCTGAAAAAGTGCAAATCAGGCTTGGCCACACAGGAGGGGGCACAAGAGCATCCATAAGGAGGAGAAATGGATGTAAAATCATCTTTCTGACCCTGGCAGAGAAGGAAAGAGGCAGATAGGGGTCAAAATTAGTTCTCAGCCAAAGACAGAAAAAAGCTTCATCGTACCCAAAACAAATGGCCCTGCTTTCCTCAGTGGGATGTAAAGCAAAGTCCAGAAGCCGTTTACTGGTGACTGACAAGGCCAGAAAGGTAGCAGAGATGTCACCAGCCCTTCGAGTGCACAGTCCTGCCATGGGGATGCTCACCCTTAGCCAAGGCTGACTCTTATTTAGATGCCAAGGAAGTGATGGTTTAAACCAGACGACACTTCTCTGATTTCAGCTGCTCTGACTAACCAGGTCTTACAGGAGCTGGAGTTCACATAAGCAGGTGTTTGATAGTGATTTGAGGGCAAGAAGAGATGAGTAAGGGTAGTCAATAAGGTAAAAGCCATGGTTAGCCATTTCCAGTGCCTTGGAAGCCACCCACCTTGGCTGTCATATTGCATGTGGACTCCTCCCCACTCAGCATTTATTCTGTCACACACTCTATTCTCCTTCTTAGGAGTCTTAGATATTCAAGGAGTTGTTCTGGGCTGGAGATGCCGTCACCTCTGCTTGATCTACCACAACTGAAGAGCACCTGCTGCTTCCTAGTTCTACCTGCTGCCTATTTCAGGCAACACTTAGGACTTAAATCTCTTTTGTATCTTAAATATCTTCATTAGTTGGTCACCAGGGTTTAGTTACTCTGTGATTTCACATTTCTTTACACTTGATTTTGAGCTGAAGTAGTAAACAGTACTCAACATTATTCTGATTCCTCTACCTAAAACTGCACAAGCAAAATAAAGAAAAGAAATTGGAAACACCCCAAAGTAAGGTTCCTTCTCCAAGTGGCAGTAGCTACACTGATGGCAGAAAACATCTAACCCTCTTGTTTTATTTTGCTCTTTCTCCATCCCCCGTTTTGCCCCCCGACACCAACAGCTGTTTCCTTGGTGGAAATGGTGTAGGGAGCTTTGTACTGACCCACCAGCCAACTTTATGGTCTGGAGGATTCAGAACCAGCACATGGGGATGGCTGAGTCAAAAGAAACCCAGAACAGAAGAGGAAGAAACAGTGACTAAGGAACCATCAGCCGTCAGAGCCACCTTCTCTAATTCATAACCAAGATGAAGTGTAACCCTTCTTCCCCAGCCCCCAGCAAGCTGCCTACGCAGCTCACATGAACATCTCTGTTAAATACAAAATTCTACAGGTCTTTTACTTCATCCTCACCCAGCAAGAAGCCACATGGGTGTGTGGCTGGGACTCACTGCTTCCCCAGTGCACCCACATAAAACAAAAACGGGAATGGGTTCGTTGGAAAACAGGTTCTCACTCCTGAGAGAGCAGTGGGGTCCTCACTGCTAATGTGTGAAAATTAACCTAAATGTGAGTCCCTGTGGTTAAGCTCTTCCTGTGGAAGGGTGTGTGTGTGTGTGTGTGTGTGTGTGTGTGTGTGTGTGTCTCACAGAGCCTGCTACAGCGAAGCCGCAGTTTCCAGTGACGTTCCTATTGTAACTGGAAAAAAAGGAGAAGCAAGTTCTAAGGGAACGAAAAAGAAATCCTCAAACGTTACATTTCCAGCATCCATTTCTACTTGCAGCAGGTGAGAAACGGCTCTCAGTCCCATCATGAAAAGGAAAAAGGATCAAGAGCTCCACACCAGCCCTATTGTATTTCCCATCGGTTAAGCCATTCTGAAATTCTCAGCTCAAACCTCAAAGCAGGGGAAATAAAATCCATTTAAAGATGGTAAAATCAAACAGATAAGATACTATTTTGGTGTGAAAAATAGTCGTAACTTGAGAAACTCTTGTATAAACTCAATGCTGCTTCTGAGTGGCATTTACTGTCTGAAGCCCAGATTCCAGATGGCTGTAAAATTTGGATAATTTCAGGGCAATGTTCAGGGAGAAAAAAATTACCCCAAACCAACCCCAGAAAAACCTAAGGTTAATTTAAAAGACATCAGGGTATTGGTTGCATTTGTCCTGTTAGTTTCCCCATACAGCAGCATTGCCTACAGCCCATCTCACCAAGCAGGACCACCCACCAAGCCCTCTGCTCTCAGAGCTGCTTCGGGCACCCCAGCAGAACCTGGTTAATTCAGGGACCTGAAAAGCCCACCGGCGCAGGGTGCTCAGAGGTGTAACGAGCCCTGCAGCCACCAGCCAGGAATGGGATAGAAGATTCGGCAAATTATTTAGCAAACGCAAGGGCTTGCCTAGAAAAGCTAGTCCAGCCTAACTCTGAGGAGGCTGGAGAAGAGTGTGAGTGATCCGTTACTATAGCCAAGCCCCAGCAGCTAATTGTTGGATTCACTATTTTTTTTAAAGCTAGGACATACCGAAGCTGAGGTTCTGGGTGTTTAATTACCAGCCGCTGCAGAATGACTGTAATTACACCCTTTGCACTCAGCTTGATTCCACCCCATTCTCCCAATTCATTTAACTGCAAATAGCCTCATTAGGTCCATACTGAGGAGCCCTATACATACTGCAGCCAAGGCACTGAGCCCCACCCCCGACCTGGACATGGGGGTCTCGGGGTCCCATGCACTGGGGCAGCATCCTGGGCACCAGCCAAGACCACAGTGCCCACCTACCACTGCACAGACGACCCTCTCAGCTTCAGGAACTGGGGTCTACGACTTGGGGCAAATGCAGTACCCCCTGCTGGTGCACCCCTACACCCATGGTGCAAGACTGGGGGTCTCGAGTCCTGCATCTCCATCTGGTCAAGCTGACATCAGGATTAAGGACCCACAGTGCATCCCCATCCCAGCTGGTCCAGGGGATGCAGGACCTGGGATAGGTGCTGCAGGAACTAGGGAGCACCCCATACCCAGGTGGTCCAGACGGGACAGGATCCTGGCAAGGGGTAACAGGCTGCATCCCCTGCCCAGCCGACCAAAAGAAAATAAATAGAAGATGGGTGCTTTTCCCTCATGTCTAGGCACTTTGGGAGGTGCAGGGCTCTGGAAAGGGGTGCGGGATGCAGCCTGTACCGCGCACAGCCCGTCCTGCAGGTGCGGGACCAAGGTTCACCTTATTGCCGGGGTGTGCGGGACCCAGGCAGTGCGAACACGTGAGTGCGGGAGCCCGGGCTGCATCCCAGGAGCTGGAAAGGGGGTGCTGGGTCTGGGAAGAGGATGCTGGGTCTGGCCACCCCTATTGCCAACCACTCAGGGAAGCGCAGGATCTGGGCTGTGCCCCATCTCCAACCGGCCGGGGATGCAGGACCCTAGGAACCACCCCATGCCAAACCCATTCTGTGAGGGGGTTCCGGATCCGGCAACGAGGGTGCCGCACCGCGGTGAACCCCACCCCATGCCCACAGAGGCTGGGGGGGGGTGCAGAAGCCGGCAAATCCCACCCATCCCGAGCTAGTTGGGTAGGATGCGGGACCCTCGGGTACCACCCACCCGCCCGCGAGGAGAAAGAACCGCAACCCTCGACGGTGCGGGAGCCGGGGTTGCCCCCAGCAGCACCACTCTCACACCCCTTCCTCACTTCCAGCCCCCTAACCCGGGGACCACTCACATCGAGGATGACGGAGATGCCCTTCCTCTGTTCGGCGGCGGCCCCGGGGCTCAGCAGCTCCCTCTCGGCCAGTCCCTTGTCGCCCATCCTGGCCCCTACCCAGCGCAGGAGTCCGTCCAGCCCCCGCAGAGCCGGCGGAGCTTTGCGCAGCAGCAGCCTCTGCACGCCGGCCCGGCAGTACCGAGCTGCCTGCTCGCACATCTCTCAGCCCGGCCTCATGCCGGAGCTGGGGACTCCCCCCACCCTCCTCCTCCTCCTCCTTCTTCTCCTCCTCCTCCTCCTCCTCCCCCTCCTCCTCCTCCCCTCAACCAGCCTTCCCCTAGCCAGGCGTTTTCTACCTATAAAGAGTATTGCCCTCTCCTCTGCTCCCACGAAGGATTTTTTGCAGCTCTTGTTCTCTGCTGGCACTTATAAAATCCCTCGCTAGAAAAAAAACTTGTCCCTGAGCCGCTAGCCCAAAGTGTCCCCATAGGGTGGGCAGCTGGGGTGTCGCAGTGTTCAGGGCTACAGAGGTGATTGTGGTGCTAACCAGGACAAATGCTCCTAATCCCATAGTTACTCTGTTCTCATTTGTAATTCTCTGAAACACCTGTGCTCACAGGTCAAGAGCTAGATCTGCCTGTAGTGCAGCAAGTCTTCTGGCCAAAATGATGCAAAAATCCTTCCTTCTTCCCCTACACAATTGAGGAGATGCTCCCGAGTTGAGTTCAGATGTAGAATGACACCAAAGCCAGAGCCAGACCCTGGCAGAAGGTTCCCCAGAGCACTGGAGCTGCCAAAAGGCTCTCAATGACTTCTCCCACTGCCCACCCATGGCAGCCAGACCGTCTCACAGGCAATTTTCAGGGACTTCATGCCCCATAGGGACCATGTCCCATGATCTGAACATCTCCAACACAAGGGCCTGCAAGCCCATACAAGCATCACACACTTATCCCACAGAGCCCTGTGCCTGATCTCCAGACGAGGACCAGAATGACCACCCCAGAAATGCCCAGCCAGCTTCCGCTTTCAGAGAAAAACCCCAGTAATAAATTATTTCTTTAAAAAGAGCTCAGGTACTGCCAGGCAGCTTCTGTGTTTGAGGTGATGGCTGGGAGAAAGTGCATTTTTCTCTCAGCTGCTGCCTGAAGAAAAGCTAGTGGGAGTCCCTTTCTCTCTGCTGGAGGATGGGGATAATGGCTGGAGGCTCCTGAAAGGCTTTTAAGTGGATGTGACACAGAGAAATTGTCAGCATACCAGGACACCTGTGGGCTGAGTGCCTCTTTCACCAGGGTTTACTTCTCCAGTGGTACAAAACTGATAGGGGGAAATGGAGCAAGTTCAGGGGGTGTCAGCTGGCTCACGAGAGCTCTGTGGAGCACTCACATGGCTCTGTGTTTATGTCCAGGGATATACAGAGCAGGCTGGTGTCCAACCCAGCCAGTGTTCACCCCCACTTACATCTTACAGCAGAGATAACCAAAGGAGACACATGGTTCATCATCCTGGTCACAAGCTTCAAAGGGGCTGAATCCTACTGGACCGACCACTGGTGCACACAACCCTCCTGGTCTGAATTACTGCACTTTATTACTCTTTGAAGATCCCCAGACTGTACACGAGCTTTCTTCTCTTTCAGACATCCCTCCACTAAGTGGCTGTTTGGGGGGTATTAATCACATCTAGTTTAGAATCACAGACTGAGCTGGGTTAGGGTTAGCTAACCCAGGAGGGAGCTCAGAGATCACCCAGCCCCAACCTCCTGCCATGGGCAGGGACACCTCTCAACAGATCAGGTTGCCCAGAGCCTCATCCAACCTGGCCTTGAACACTTCCAGGGATGGAACAGCCACAACCTCCCTGGGCAGCCTGTGCCAGTGCCTCAGCACCATCACAGGGAGGAATTTCTTCCCAGATCTGATCTAAATCTCTCCCTCTTTTAGCTTGAACCCATCCCACTTGTCCTGTCACCGAAGCCCTCTGTAAAAAGTCCTCCAGCTTTCCTGTAGCCCCTTCAGGTACTGGCAGCTGCTATAAGGTGCCCTGCAGCTCTCTCTTCTCTGGGCTGAATAGCCCCAATTCTCTCACCCTGTCCCCATAGCAGAGGGGCTCCAGTCCTCTGATCATCCTTGTGGCCTCCTTTGGATTTGTTCCAACACCTCCATGTCATTATGTTGAGGACTCCAGAACTGGACGCAGTAGCACCTGAATAAGCCCCACATGAAAGCTTGTGGAGCGAATATCACCAGAACTAGAGGTAAAGCAGTGATTTGTGCTGGGTACCCATCATAGGGGGAAAAATGTTGGGCCAAGATCAGACTTGAAACTGGAGCAGCAACAGTTTATTATCAGAGTTCCCAAAGTTGCAGCTGGGATGAAGGAAACCAGATCTGAGCTCTCTAACCTTCAACAACCTGCCTGTGTGGTTCATTCACTGCAGTGTGGGATCACACGTGTGCCTAGCTCGGGCAGCAGTGGGGAAGCTCCTGGCTAAATGTCAGAGGAGAAAAGCTGGAGCTGCAGCTGCTGCCTTTCCCCTGGCAGCTCAGCTGTTGGGCAGACAGAAGGCAACAGGGAAGATAAAATGCCAGTGGGTCAACATTGGAGCACATGGGCTCCACACCTCCTCTCTTTTCTCTCCTATTTGTTCCACTCAGCAGTTGCACCCTGCACAGGCACAAAGCTGGTCCCACTCTGTCCACTCAAGTGAAAGGGCAAAATGTGCTGGGTACCAGGGAGCTGCAACTAGAGAGGCAGGCAGGGGTCCTCCAGCAGTCAAGACCCTAATGTCACCACTTGTCTGGTCTCTTCTTCTGGCACTGGACAGTGACTTCTTGCTGGGGACCTGGGCACTGCTGTGACCTCAGCGCAGGGTGACAGGAGGGGCAGGCAAACACCCCTGTCTGGGGTGCAGTTGTGTTTATTTGCACGGAGCAGTGTCTTGTGTCCCTTAGCAAGAGGCAGGAGCTGAGTCTGGGCATATGGAGCCCAATCTAACGTCTGTGCCGCTGCCCTCCCCCTTGGCTGTGGTGGGGCAGTGGGCTGGGACCAGCCTGAGCACATGCCTTGGTGGGAACCCATGTGTGTTCTCACCTGGCTCTGGTAAGCAGTCACTGGTTTCCAATTTACTTCCTCAAACCGAGACTTCAGCCTCTTGGAAACTTGGGAATGTAAAAACTGGCAGTGTTCAAGGCCAGGTTGGATGGGGCTCTGGGCAATCTCATCTGGTGAGAGGTGTCCCTGCCCATGGCAGGAGGCTGGGGCTGGGTGATCTCTGAGCTCCCTTCCAACCCAGCCCAGTCTGTGATTGTATTAATATTTTCCAGTAGCTTCTGGAAAGGCTGTTGGAGCAGGAGCTCAAACCACGTGCTGAAACTGTAGATGAGAGAGAGGCCACCTGAAAAACCCAAAGAAAGGTTCGAGACAGAGCAGAAGTCCTGCCTGCACTCCTGCATGGCAGGAGGAGGCAGAGGCTTTCATGAGCCCTTTGAATCCTGCTTTCACTCCCTTTCCCTTCTGCACCCAGCAGGGAGCTTCATTTAATTAAAAACTTCCAACAGGCAGGACCTGCAGCCTCCCTGAGTGCGAAATGTCACGTATGACTTACTGATATTTCCTAATGACTGGGGGATTTAGGTCAATCTCACAGTTCGATGGCAGGAAGAGGAACTGGTGACCCCATTACAGAGGATGGAATCAGGCAGAGCAGCCTCTCTTGCCCAGGCAATAAATTAAGCCCCTGTGCTAATTTATTACAATGGACTCTCCAGAGGATTTTCTAATAAATAAATAATAATTAATAACAATACATAATTCCCCAGCTTGAAAACGCTGCACTGCCAACAGCACTGAGGGAACGTGCCAAAGAAGACCCAAGGGAGACCATAGACATGTGCAATGTATGTTAAATCCTAGAAGTACATCCCTCTGCAAGTACCTCCAGAGCCTTTTCCAACTAATGAGCAAAAAAACCCCTTTAAAGCCCCAAACATCCCCTTCTTAGGGGGTTTTTATGAGGAACTACTCAGCTCACCCAATGCCCCTAGCTGGTGGCTGCCAATGGAGACCATGTTCAGTGTGGGAAGTCAGGTTATTGCTGGTTGTTTTCCTAAAGGCAGCCCACAGATATCCAGGAAGACACACAAAGGTTTTCCTTCCTGGATGACCCTCATCATCATCAAATAAAACTCCTGCAGCATCAGAAGATCATTGTCCTCAGATAATAGAGCTCTGAGATGGTTCTCCAGAGCAGCAAGAGAAACACCCACTATAAAAAATAATTAAATACATAAATTTCAAAATAACTCAAAGCTATAAATGAGAAGGGACCTTTCCATGTACGGGCTCACCTCAGCAGGACCCAGAAGCCATGTGGCTTCTCCCCAGTCCTCAGCAGCAGCAGCCACACATCTCCTGGCTGTGGTTGCCTGTGGGGTCTGGGAACCCTGTGAAATTCAGGCCATTTGGGCTTCCCGGGGAAACTGTTACCATTCAGGAGAAACCCTAAACCCCAAAGAACTTTGCATTTTTGTTCTTGTGGGATGCAGGGATTCAGGCAAAGAGCAGGGAACCCCCTTCTGATGGTCAGGGCTGCTGCCCTGTATCTATAGATATATATGGAGACATGGTGGTGGTTGCTTTTGTTCTGGGGGTCTTCAGCTTGCTTGGGCACTATGGGGGCAACACCCAGCTCAGGTAATTTGCTGAGAAAATAAGCCTTTAACACCAAAGCTGACCTGGTCCTCCTTAAAGTTACAGGCTCCTGACCCTATAGAGCTTGTGGTGGTGTAGAAAAACCACTAGGATTATTGCACCTAAATAAATTAATGGCTTTAATACATTAATTAATAAATTAATTTAGAACTGACCTGATGTCTTCTCCCCAACTGCAGCACAGAACTCTCCAGTTACAGGGATTTAACAGACAATGTTTCTGAGGACGTGTGGAAATTAGAGCTCTCAAGCTTCTTCATGGCAAAAGCAGGGAGGGAGGGGACTGGCACTTTTCCCTGTTGCTCATGCCCTTGGTAATTCATTTCTAAAGCCTTTTCCTCCTTTGCCCAGCAGATGCTACTGCTGGCTGCTTTTGTAGGAGGACAAGATTTCCCCTATTAATTTGTGACAATAAACACCATTAATTATGGGGAAGAATCTGACAGCTTTGAATGTATGAGGGACTCCCTGCGGGGTACCCCACAGAGGCACTGTGGCAGGAGAGGGCTGGCAGGGCTGCCTAAAGGATGCTCACTGCAGCCCCCAGCTTTCATGGACAGACCATGGAGTTAGAAGATTCAAGGCTGCTCCTTATTCCTCCAGCACCAGGCACACAGTTTTTCCCTGAAGCATTTTATTTGTCTTGGTTTGCTGGCCTCAAAGTGACAAAGAGGGGGAATTATTTATAACCTACATTACTTCAGTCATCATTCACCGAGTGTCCAGCTGAGTAAGAGCCCCTGTTTCTCCACTCCTGGAGAACTGGATGCGTGGACACACAGAGAAGTCACTTTGTGAAGCCGGGTTTCCTGGCTATTTTTAAGAGCTTGCCACTTTGGGATTCAACTCATGTAATTTAATGGGTTTCGCTGAGGAAACAACAGGCCCACAAGGCAACTATTGATTTCTCACAACAAAGGGCTGCTCTTGAAATAATTCAGTGGGATCACCAGTAAGTGCCTTTGAGCCACAGGTGCTGGGATCTCAAGGAAAAAGGTGCTATCAAGAACAGCAGCTCCTGACCCAGCAAACCCAGAGGAGGATGAAGGGGAGCAGAGCAGCAAGTGCCTTTCCCCCATAAAGTCTCCTCCATCCCTGTAACGGGTTGAAACTAAGAAACTGCTTTGCTCCCAGGTTTTAAGGGGAAAGGAAACCAAAGCAGTCAGGTCT
>JAOXOE010034830.1:0-44598 GCA_028565055.1 Phoeniculus purpureus
AGGACGAGGGGCAATGGTTGTAAGCTAGAACACAGAAGGTTCCATATCAACCTAAGAAGGAACTTCTTCACAGTAAGTGTGACGGAGCACTGGAACAGGCTGCCCAGAGGGGTTGTGGAGTCTCCTTCACTGGAGATACTCAAGACCCGCCTGGATGAGTTGCTGTGTGACTTAGTCTAGGTGATCCTGCTGTTGCAGGCGGATTGGACCAGATGATCTTTTGGGGTCCCTTCCAAACCATTATGATTCTATGATTCTATGATTCTATGACCTTATAGCATCCTTCCAGTACCTGAAAGGGGCCTACAGGAAGAGTTCTTGTGAAGGACAAGGAGGAATGGTTTCAAGCTAGAAGAGGGTAGATTTCAATTAGATCTTAGGAAGAAATTCATTACTACGAAGGCAATGAGGCACTGGAACAGGTTGCCAGGGAGGGTGTAGATGCCTCCTCCCTGGAAGAGTTCAAGGCCAGGTTGGATGGGGCTCTGGGCAACTTGTTCGAGCAAGAGATGTCCCTGGCCATGGCAGGGAGGTTGGAACCAGATAATATCTGAGATCCCTTCCAACCTTAAGCATTCTATGAGTCGATGATTGTCACTCAGACTACAAAAATATATGGACAATTTGCTCCCAGAGATTTCGGTGAGCTTTAGGTAGCTGAAATACTAATAATATGGATCGCTGAGTTCAGTTTGCTATCAGTGATGGATCAAAACCAGTGGCACATCAGTGGGCATTTGGTCTTGCTCCAGCCTCAGCACTCCTCGTGTCTATCATTTTACCTTCATTAACACCATCAGAGCCTTGAGGAAGATCCTAGCTATGTAACGTAGCTAGAGACACAGTACCTGTTGCAGAAAGCAGGCCAGCTGAAGGACTAAGGGAAAGGAATTATTTTCTCTGGTGCCTTCACGTAGCTTTCCTTAAAACAGCACAAAAAGACCAGCTGTATCAGACTGAACTAAATACGCATTCAGTCCAGCATCCTGTCTTGGAAAGTGACCACATGCCTAGAGGTAGGTGGAAGAACAAGGTAAAGAGAAGACACTACTTCGACATACGCTCCCAGCTTCCTGCAATTTCTTGAGCTAAAAGCAGGTTTTGCCTATCTTGACATTTTGCTCTTCTGTGATGCTTCTAACCAGTCTGTGAGCCCTGAATTAACAGTGTGTCCTTTAATCGTCACACTTCATCGTGATGTGGAATCCAACTCCTTGCAAAAAGAGTGGGCTTAAATGATGCTTCTTCTTTCCCCAGGCTGATGGCCCTCTCCACACCAGCCAGATGTGAACAGGAGCACTTAGCAATTACTCATCACAAACATACTTATTTCATAGAGTCATAGGATAGTTTGGGTTGGAAGGGACTTAAAGATCACCCAGTCCGATCCCCTTTCAGATGCCTTTCAACTTAAACACCTGACATCAAGGCGAAATCCATCCACCCAGATGTGTTCGAGCAGTTGGAAACAATTCTAATCCAGATGCCATGGCAGCTACAGTTGCTCGGTACGGTATAACGGAAGAAAAGCTTTCTCTGCTTCCTTTTTCTCCGCACAAAACTTCACCTGGGACCAAAAATCACCTTTAGGATAACAGAAATTAAGACACTGCCACAAAGTGTTTCCATGTCAACAAAATGGCAAAAAAAAAAAGAGTCCAGCTGTGTTTAATGAGGAAGTGACTCTAATGAATGACTTCAGGAGGCTCCCCAGACCTTGCTAACCGTTCAGCGTGTGTGAGCGGATCTCTGCCTGATGGCATTGGCTTAGTTTGTATCCTTGAAAAACAAACGGAAGGTGTGCCGGCGGCTCCAGTGAGAACAGATTGAGTCTATAAAGAAACCAGGAGAACTTCCTTCTGGAAACCAATAGCTTTCTGTTACTATAGGAATCCAGAGGAAGAGAAAGTAGCATGACCTGTGGAAGCATTTCATTACCTCAAAACATGGAGTGCTTTGAAATGGAGGGTGTGTAATTAAAATGCAGAGATTAAAAAAAAAAAGTACAATCTCTTGAGTGTGCATAGCAGCAGTCCTGGAAGTGGCTGCCGTGGGCTAGGAGAGGGACGGCGGGAAACTACAATGGGCCCCGAGCCACCAAAGTCCTCTCAGAGGTTGGTAATGGGATTGATTGCCGTGCTGCATTCTCTGCCTGGTGTCCAGCAGCAGGCTGGCTCGCACTCATGGGCTGACATGCATGTTCCAGGAAAGGCGTGATGAGGAAAGGAGAAAAGAAGGATATGTTCTACACTCCTCAGCATCCATTTGCACAGAAATAAGGAAGCATGAAAGCTGCAGTTGCTGGCTGTCTGGTGGCTCAAACCCAGGACTGGCAGTACAGCATTTTTGTAGCTTTTTTTGCAGTAGCCTGTTTTGTAGCTACACTTTGCACTGGAAATACATCGTGCCACTTCCTAAAAGGTTTCACAGACGCTTCTATTGCACTAGAAAGTGGGCAACTGTCTTTATCCTGGCACACGTAAGTCCCAGCTCCTCATTAACCTTTCTGCAGGACATGATCCCCTGTAGTTCTGCAGCAGAGCCTTTTCTTGGCCGGGGTGGGAGGGGGTCTTGTTTCCTGTAACTTCATAGCTCTACGGGGAGATAACTGATGGTTTCAAAGAAAACAAAAGGAAGCAAAAATAGCAAGGGATCAAGAGAAGCATCTCCATTATCTTTCTACACTAGGTTATCTCTAGATTGCTGTGCAGTTACCTCATGTTTAAAGAAACCGAAGGGGAAATCAAGCAGTTTGCACAGTCCAAAATGCTGTATTAGATTTTATCCGAATCAGACAGTGTTTAAAGCCCATTATAGCTAGAATACAATCACACACATACACAGGCATCCATGCCATGTTTCTAGCAGCACAGTCCCTTCTGTGCTCCACATCATAGGGACCATGAGCTGAACAGCAAGGTGACCTCACTACTGCATTGCAGAGCTCCAGACAGGGCCAGCTAGCCACACCATGAGGCAGAACTTCATGGAAGTTAACCCTGAGGAGCTCCCTTCTTCAGGTCCATTACTGTGCTTCCCATCTCAACACTTCAGGAGGCCATAAAAAGAGTTCAGACCCATCTAGTCCTCCAGTTCAGTCTACAAACTGCGCACAAAGCAGCTAGACACTGTCTTTCATCTATTCCTTGTCATATCCTCGGTCCTGTTATCACTTCCTGAAGGTGTGTCTCTAACAGCCTACTAAGATCCACTCATTCAGCTGCAAAGGGGTCTCAGCTCACCCTCAGGACCCCTCTCATCCTCCCAGGGACACCATACTACCAGCCTGTCACAGGCCCTATTTCTGAGTCCCAGGAGATATAAAGTCACCCAGCATCTTGGGCAGAGCGGCAGCCTCCTTTTGTCACTACTAACCCACTTGCTCTTCCCTCAGATTTCAGCAGCTTAAAGTCACTTGACTTCATCCCTCCAACATCCAAAGCCCAGCAGGTGAAGCGATTGCAGTTAAGCAAGCCCTGAAATAGCTTCATTTTGGTGCCTTCATAAGCCAGGTTGGGAAATATTAGTACAAAGGATTACTCACAACTAACATACAAACAGCAACTGCACTATGTGTTGTTTCCCAAGCCAATTACTGGTTGTAAATAACTGTATGTGGTGAAGGAGGTGACAGAGAAACAGCAAGGCAGCTCATTCCTACACATCTAGACAATTAATCAGAGAGTGACTCATCTTGAATCTGCACGCAAAGGTATTTTACTTAATAACCTTCTGTGGAAACTAAGCAGACCGCATGCATTAAAGCACCACAAGTGATCTCAGTATTAATGTAATTTTTCATCTTTTTTCACACACCCATCAAATATTGATCAAAAATGCTCCAGTAATTACAAACAATACATCCAAAACGTAACAGGTTGTTTGCAAAAACTGCTTTACCACTTTCTTGCAGCCTTCTGGAAACTTTGTGCATAGAGGATGCTCATGGGCGCCAAGAAAGAACTGCGCCTCGCTTTGTAGCTCTTACCTGAGGAAGGCTGCTGGGACGTGGCACAGGCTGAGGGAATTGTTGGTGGAGAAACCATAATTGAATCCAACCCAAACATTTTAAATTTCATTCTTTACAGCTGTAGTTCATTCTTCATGTCTAGCTTCACTACTCAAACCTTTGTAATCTACTACAGACACCGCCTTACCGTCCACAAGCAAAGGTAGCAGTGGACAAATGTTTGATTTCCTCTCTCACCAAGGGGCAACCACTGCCTAGGACATGATGAACGAAACGGGGAAGCTGTAACCAAAGCATCACTGTATATTAGGAGAAAAGTCATACGCCAGAGCTATGACGTGAGGGGTTTTTTGAGTGATTCACGTGTCTATCTTCTTAAGTTGTTTGTAAAATATGGAAAACCTTCCTGGAAGTGGAAGTGGGCACAACTGGAAGTTAACTGTTTGGGCTGGAAAGTTTTCCAAGGATGCCAAGAACAGACTGTAAAATGAAAGGAAATTCACTAAACAGTTCACTTTCTCCCACAGCCACACTAAAAAGCAGAAGCCTTTAAAGAACACCGCGCAGAAGCACTGCACTCTGTGAATTCTCAAAAGGAAGACGCTGCGATAACCCCAGATTCTCTCACAACCGTTTATTCCGTGTTGTGTTGCACAACCTATGAGGAGAATTGCAGCAATCAGAGTCCTTACATTAATTACTACAAGAGATTAAAAGATTTTCTTATCAGACAACTCAGAATTGTGATGATTCACACCTTCATTATTTCTTGAAACGCTCCAGCTTCCTCCACAAGTACAGCAAAGGTTTTGCATGACTACATCCCTGAAACTAAACAGTGCTCATGCCATTTTCCCACGATGCTCAGAACAAGCTAAGGGTGAAAGAGTAACCCTTTCAAGCTGGTTAAACGACTGTCATTATTTTAAGATAAATGAAGAGGAGTCCGGTTATTTACAACTATGTGCTCATGTTTTATGTATGACTTACCTTGGAGACTCTTGATAGCCCTCTAGAACACTTTGTTAGCTGTAGTCTTCAACAGTTCTTTGGTAAGAAGGTCACATTGGCCTATTTGCACTCAAGACGTAGAGACCTGAAGACACGGTGTAACAACAGAGCGAATGGAAAGACACTGGATGAAATATTTCCACTAGCAGGGTTTCCATGCAAGCATAAAATCTGGGTCAGGGAGGTCACTTCAGTTGAAAGTATGTGCTCGTATTTTTCACTGCCAGGTTAAATTAAGGATACACCCAGCCTTGCTGTACAGGGTAGAAAAAAAGGATGACAATGAGCTACTTGCAAGGAATGATGACCCCTCCGTGTGACTGTGTGTAATTTTTTAAAAGCAGCAAAGAGAAGCCATCACTGTTAAGAGATTTGCTAGGTGCCTCAACAAACACTAGCACAGATCAGACTGCGCTTATGCTCAGGTCTGCAGAACGGGTGGAAACTTAGATCTGGAAGATACGCCCCTGAAAATCAGCGAGGAGGTCCAAGGAAAACTCTCCTGGTTTTCCTACACTTTTCTGGTTTTCCTCTGCTTTTCTGGTGTATGGAAGACCTGAAGGGTTGTGCCTGAGAAGGAACTGTACGCAAACGTATCGCTCTTCAAGCTCGCACCACAGCATCCTCGTGGAATTAGGGTTTTGTTCTGTAAAAGGTAGGCACCTTCTCGACAAACATCGCTTGTATCAGAAATACCAGCGCTTCCTTGCTAAAAGCGAGGCAGGGTACCCATTTAGGCTCATAAAGGATGATGGGGTGCTGTGTTACAAGTCCCGCCTGTTTTAACCCTGCATTTCCCCCATTTTTAACTTCAAATTATGCCCCCAAAGAAGTTAAGAGGAGAAGAACCTGCTCGCTTTGTAATACCTCCCATTAAAATGTACCAAGAAGACATTAGTTAGAATACTGCCAAGCCTGATCCACAGACTAAGACTCGGAATGCATTCTTCTGCATATGGTCTTGGGGCAGGAAGGACCCTGAAAATACACACACACACACGTGTGCACTTCATTCAGGAGGCTGCAGTTTGAACATCAACTATAGGCTCTGCAGACAAACTGGTACTCCTATTGTAATCTTCTCGCTGAGTTATACGGCTCACAGAGTGTTGGAAGTGCTTTTCCCCTGGGATGTCATAGCACAAAACAAAACCTTTTATCCTGAGGAGTCATAAAAAGGCATTTCAGTGACTTCCAATCTCCATTTAAAAGTCTTTTTTAACTGAGACTTCCATTGGTGAAATATTGGCAGCCCCGTAGCTTATTTAACTTTGCAGACAGCACATTGTGCTTGAGTCCCTCATCCATTCATTCGCTTGCATTACATCATAAAGGTGGTTTTCAGAAATAAAACCTGAATAGGGAGATTTTTTCTTAAAGCTTAATGATTAACTGGAGATTAGAATTCAATTGAACGCTTAGTCAAATACAGGTTTGTGTGTGTTGATAGGGCTACCCATTGTCACAGCAGGTATGAAACGTTTGGCAGTTTCCCAGCCATAAATCACATACTGAAAACTTGCCAGCTTCAAGCAACAGAGTTGCATGAAAATATTTTTATTGGTTCCAAAGTTTTATATTTTTTTGACAGAACTATCTGGGTTTAGTTGATTATTTATACATAGTTGGGGTTTGTTCCCCCTTCAGGCTAGTTCTGAGAAAGCCATATTAGAAAAAGGAATAATTAGGAAGCAACAATCAGCTCCTTCCTCTGAAGAATACTGGGCAGACGACAAACCCACTACAGAATTTGGCACATTATGGGCAAGAAATTTTCCTTGAGAAATGACAGTGTAGAGCTCGTGCTAAAGCTGTGTGGTAGTTTTTCCTACTAAAACTGAAGGACCAGAACGACAGCCAGACAAAACTGAACCCAATTCTGCGCTCTCTCTCCTTATCACAATGTTAAGTCATGTGCTTCTCACTATGGTATATCTTTTTATGAGCAGTATGGAGCTCTGAATGAGAGATTTTGGAAATAATCCATCCCGGAGTAGCCTATCATCATCAATAAAATACCTGTGGTCTGCACAAAATGTGTGACTGAACAGGTTTTTTTCCAGTGGTGGAACTCTCACCTCTCAAAAATACAAAAAAAAAGCTATTAGAACTATATTACCAGCAGCCTTTCTGGACCTGAGCATCTCTCTAGGCAGTAAAATAAAGCCAGGCTCAGCCATGTTGTTACCAGTGTACGGTTCACACGTTTAGCACATTAGGACTTGATTACATGGTAGAAACACAGAGTCAAACAAACAAACATCTGCTCCCACGTTCAGAATCTCCTGTTTCCATGTTCAGAAACTCCATAGTCATGCTAAGACCTGAGGTACGATAGTACCAGTGCCTCCTGCTGAAAACACCTAATAGAGGCAAGAGACCCTGAACCAGTGGTTTATGTCGCCCACAGAGCAAGCAGTCAGGTGTGACAGCAGGTCACTGTGGTGCAGGCACAACGGCCGCTGCAGCACCCACCTCAGCACTCTGTGTAGACAGAGGGATGGCACCATGAAACATCTTCGCGTCCTTCATGACCTCCCTATGCCAAATCTCTGCTTTGCCCCTTGAAACCTGACCTTGTGCTCACGAGAGGAAGAGCAGAAAAGACATCTTGATTTCAATAATCACAGGGGAAAGCCCAAGGGCTTGTGGTGAGCACAGCACACGCGCACCCACAGAGCTCTGCAGCACTGTGAAGCCATCACATTTCCCGAAGACAGGGCTCTCATGCTGGTGTAGTGTTACCAACAAGAGATCAAGAGATCCTTTCTGCCAACGTCTAAGCAATGGCAAGGAAGCACAATGGTGCAGGTTGAGCTCTGTGTCCTGCCAGAACCTACCTTCACACACTTGTCTCCTCTGCGACCTGACTAGCCCAGCAAGTGACAGCCCTGTTATAAATATCCAAGAACCATGAGGTTGTCACTTTCCCACTGTCACAGCTAATTAACCTCTAGGAATAACTATGGGAACGATTTCATTTTGCCATCCCAAACATGGGCCTGAAGTGAATGTGTGTGTCTGCCCTGCTTGGACGGGATGAGAACAGAATAAGCCTCTCTGCCAAACACCAGGGCGACTCGCTGCCTGTGCGTGTGTGTCCTTTGCTCACGGCTCTGTAACTAGCTCGAAGAAGCACCCGGTTTGACACCACCGGCTTCAAGCGGTTGCACCTGGTGGCGCTGGACAGAAGCTGAGATAGCTTGGTGTAAAATCCTCCTTTGCACGTCCATGCACACGAAACACCCGGGTGATAGAGCTGTCATTTCCATTTAGAAAAATCCAGACATCACCTGTAATTGGGAACAGCTAAAGTGCCTGCTCGTGAGCCGACAGCACGAGGAGAAACCTGCTTTATTTAATGAACTGCTGTTAATGACCACTGCTTGTGTGCTTTCCAAACCTCGGTGCAACCATGTACTGCACGTGCAGCATGCTGGCAAAGGGGTTTACTGACCAGACCTGAATGACACAAAGGTCTCACGTTTTCTAGTTTAAGGGTCGCTTTTCCCCAGCAGTCCTTCACCACTGGCCAGGTCCTGGTCAAGAAGAGAGGCCTTGACTTACACAGTGGAGGGCTGCCAAGAACACGCAATCAACACCTATATCTTGGGGACACCAGAAAGCTGCAAAGGGGCTGTATACAGAGCAGCAATTGTTCTACGATCATTGTCCACTATACCTGCATCCTGTTCCTGTTCCAGGAGTTCACAATGGATCAATGTACCCAACGTGTTTATACCCAGATCAGCATGCAGCGACAGTTTAAATACCTTTTCTTCCCCTCAGCTGCTGCCCAAAAAAAGCAGCTCCATAAGGAATTTGTCCTCCCTCAAAGAAGAATTGCAAAAAAAGCAATGATCACTTGCTCGTTTTGCCCGTGCGTGAGCACTAAGGTCAGTACAGATATGAATGACAGGAAGGAGGCCACATCGTTTGTGAAGCTTTTGGAGCTACACAGTGACTTTCCAGACAACTTTCCAGGAACTGCCAGCTGAAATGACAATGCAGAGAAGTCACACATTGCATAGAATCACAGAACGGTGAGAGCTGGAAGTGACCTCTGGAGACGTCTAGTCCATCCCCCTTGGCCAGCACAAGTTCACCTAAAGCTGGCTGCACCAGCTTGAGATCAGGTAGGTTTTGATTATCTCCAGAGGAGACTCTGGTCACCACATCTCGGGGCAGCCTGTTCCAGTAATCTGTCACCCTCAAAGTAAAGAAGTGTCCTCACATTCAGATGGAACTGCCTGTGCCTCAGTTTGTGCCTATTATCCCTTGTCCCACCACTGGGCACCACTGAAAAACGATTGGACCTTTCCTCCAGACACCCACCCCTTAGGTATTTACCAGGATTAATAAAGGACATATGTGCTCACATATATACACAAAGCCTCTGAACTCACTGCAGGAAAGGGGTTTCTTCCAAAAAGCAGGGTAAGTAACGTGGAAATCACCTACAGCGACATCCTCGTGAAGATCAGACCCTTCTATTTTACTACAGTAGCAAGGTGATCCCATCAACAGCTGGGACAAATGCTATTGCTTTCACTTCACTATCTGCTGGAAAAAACTATTTTGAATGTATAGAAATTAAATGACAAAGCCAAGAGTGAGCCAAGAGTAAGAAGTGCTGTATATTGTACCCTAGAAACAGCTTTTGGTTCCTTAGTCCTTATTTACTCCTTGTAGATAGAACCCGCCTGGACGTGTTCCTGTGTGACTTGGTCTAGGAGATCCTGCTCTGGCAGGGGGATCGGATTAGATGGTCTTTCAAGGTCCCTTCCAATCCCTAATGTTCTGTGACTCTGTGAGAAACTGGCACAGACAAAGTAGATGTCAGCTGAATGTTTGCCAAAGCATCAAGAAACCCCCAAACTTCAGTCATATTTTCATTACAATTTAACAGAGGAGACATGCCCTGAACTACACAAACACAACAGAGTCTGTGCTTCAGAAACGTACCGATGTATGCAGGGGTGGGAAAAAGCAGCTGGATGGAAGGAGCTACCTGAGACATTCCCCAACCTGCTGTTACAAAATCGAACAGGTCACTGGAATGAAGACACTGCCTCCTGTGCTTTTTATCTGTAGTTCATACCACGACAATTTCCAGTCTGTGAACGACTGGACACGTTACTATCTCAGGACAGATATCTTTACCCGGATCAGGATGCTCCTGTGCAAAGGGGAAATCTGACTTCTTCCTGTATTATGGAAGAGACTAGTTTAACGTGTAGAGTCAAACAAAACTGAGTGATAACCCAGTAGATTGGAAAGGAGCCTTGGAATGATGTGCAGACACTAGTTAAGATGTCCAGCACTTCCTCATAAATCTTCTACCTTCTAAAACATGTATCAAGCTTAAAATGGGTTCCTTAGTGGAGTCTAAAGTGACAAGGAATTAATCTGTCCGTGGAATTTCTTTCCCTTTTGCAACTGAGTCAAGATTGCTTTGGTGAGAGGAGTTAGCATGTTTTTCAAGTTTGTGTTATGTTCAATGGAGAGACTGTGACTACAAGTGAATTGTCGTCCTTGGGTTTGGCTTTATCCGGACAAACCTTCGCAAAGAGGTTCCAGTATGTATGGGAGGAGGAAAATCTACTGCGGGAAGGCAGAAGCTTGCGAATTCAGATCTATTCCATCAAAGACTACTAGACTGCCTTTTTCATAGCAGGAATTAGAGATGACAGATGGTCTCATTGCTGAACCAAAGGTGTAGAAGTCTTGCGTTTCAATCTGTATTTCTGGCTCTGAAACAGATCTCCTGTGCAAGATTGGGTAAAGAAAATAAAATGAAAGCCCAGCATTTTGATAATGGCCAGCATGGACAGAGTTCATGTGAAGCACCTCAGAGCTGATTTGCAGAGAAGCGGACTGGGAGCCCCAGTGTATGTTCAGAGAGAAGAACCGTGACGAAGGCCACTCTGAAAATACAGCTTCTTTCAGATTGGACAATCAAAGCTGGAAATTCTGAACAGCAGTCTTCCTGACCAGTAGTTTTCCTAGTTGTGAAACACATGCACTCTCCCACATATCCACTCCCAATGTACCTGTATGCCCACAGGACAACGTGACAAGAGAAACAGTGGCAGAGGTAACACCGAGAACAATCCCCACAGGTAAGACACCATTTACATTTTCCATTACATAAGCTTGTCTTCAATTAAATCTCACCAGCTTTGTTCACATGCTGCACTGAAATTGCCTATTATGGTGCTGAATTGCATTAAGCTGAATTTGAATTTTATTTCTGGATGCAGCTATATTTTTAGTTAGCTGAGACAGTTCACTCATTTCTGAAAATGGTAAATTGACTTCACTGTTCCTCTAACCTCAACATTGAAAGAAATACCGTGATAAAACTAAATCTCCCCACTAATTCTTTTTTTTTTTTACTAGAGATTAAAAGTTCAGCAAAGACGTGGGTGAAACTAGAACTGTTATTTAAACCCATGTGAAAAAAAATCCACTTGGGTTCTTCTACATAAGGCTCTGGGTTTCCAAAATGCATATAAAATGCAGTTTCCAAAGCTGATGGGACTGAGCTGACTTCCCTGCTCATGACACTTCCAGCACACCAAGGGTGCTGCAGCACCATGCAGAGAAGCCACAGCAAAAAGCTTCTCCTAACTACTCAGGCCACCCTCATCCTGGTGCTACAGCAAGGTGGAGGAGGAGACTAAATGCCAGAGTGGAGAAGGAGCTAGGAAGGGGCTTAGCAACAAGATGTGTGCTGCAGTCTGAGGGGGAGCAGCCAAAACTGCAGAATGGAGAAATGGAGGCATCCAGTGGGGGAAAAAGTGCTGTGGGGAAGGCAGGGATTGGTACCAAAAAGATGTAAAAAGGATCACCTGGAATGGCACAAACAAGTAAAAACCTAGACCGAAATCCAGGATTTCTCCATCATCGTCATCAGACTGTGAAGCACAACAACAAAACATGGACTTACCCGTTAAGTTCACAAATAACCTCGTGGCTGACCAGTTTGCTACTCTAATTGGTAAAGTCCTCTGCTTTACACCTGGACTTGAAAGCTCTTAACGGTGGCATAAATTTGGTTCCAGATGATGGGTTTATTTTATCATTGTTCTGCATTTTAAAACCGAGCAGTTCTTTTTTAGGAAAAGATACGGCTGTGAAATCCTCAAGAATTTAGTCCAGTCTAGGATTAAAGGTTCTTGTGCAGATTTAATCTGGTATCTTCATATACAAAGGTTGACATGATGTTCTTTACATAACTGAAAGTTGCATGATCTCACTCTGCTATTTATACTGATGGAAAATGGTGGGGGTTTGCAAGTTCACAGGATTTTGTGCATTTATCTCATATGTGAAGATTTTGCACGTTCCGACGTTCTGAGAACATACTTGGTGAAAATGAGCTCTTGTTGCTGGACCCTTTCTCTGCCACCTTCAAAAAATTCCACGCACCTTCATATTTCTGATCAATTCCAAAGCAAATTGAATTAAAAAAAAAAAAAAACAGAATAAAATCCTCTTTTTTCATTTTTCAGCTCTTAAAAACCACTTTTCTATCAGAGCCATCATTTTAAAGCAGCACTATTCGCAAGACAAGCCAGAAGTTACGGGATAGATAAATGGGCGATGAACGCACACTTCCCCACCGCTGAGATTCGGTTTAGCTTGTCGAAGGAGCCAGGTGAGTATCTGCTGCCCTCAAGTGGTGTCCTATCGTTCTCGTTCTAGAAGCATTCACGCTGCTGCTTCATCCTTCTTACAGCTTGAGATCACGGGGGCTTTTTGAAAGCGAATAGAAATTATGGAACAAGCAGAATGCAGCTTGCCTTCACAAAACAAAACATAGGGGTTTAGTTGTTTTTTCTCTTTGAATACTAAAGATATCTTTGACAGGAGCGATTCTGGATATGCTCGATCTCTGCTGTACTGCAGCAAAAAAAGATGCTGACATAGACAGAACCAGGAAATGTGGGGTCCCAAAAACCTAAATATTGCTGATTACTGCTTTGTGGCTTTGAGTTTTGGACTATGCAAAACAAACCGAGAAACACCGTCTGAGAAAAGCCTTCTTGCTTACAGAGATCGTTTCTAAGTCATAACGGGGAAAATTTGTGTCTGCCATACCTTTACAGAGGATGGATTTGAATGACCAACGATGGGGTAAAAACCTCGAAGGCAAATGGAATTCCTGTCACACTTCAGAGGTGGAGAATTACTAATTTAGGAGCTAAATGAGTTGCATCTCAAAGACAGCTGGATCAGATTCCTATTCAGCTCAAAAGAGCAATAAGAACTGCATTAAATGAGAAAATAAACTCTCTCCAAACACTCTAAACAGAAAACTTCTGTAGCACTCAAGTGCCTTATTACACTCTTCACCTACATTTCCAAACCAGCCCCAATGCCTGTTGCCTGAACAGAGACTAAGAGCTCCACGTATTGGAGGTTGCTTTATTCATGCTCTGCATCTAGACGCACTGAGGATCTGCAGAACTACTCCATTGCACCAGACTATCATCAGACTGCCATTCAGAGGCCACAGGTTACAGGTCCCATGGCGACAGGTTGTACAGGTACAAAATAAACGGTGCCCCCAGGATCATACACACTCTTAGTTACAAGAAGATGCAACAACCAGACGAAAAGCCAAACTGGGGTATAGGAACAGGACTAAATGAGGAAGGAGAGCAAGTTCTGCACAGTTCCCTTTGTCTTTATGTAATAAAAACCTTGTACATATTAACGTGAAGTTGCAGTTCTGGATTCATTTATGTCTTCCTCCGTCTCCAATTGTATCCTAACGTTGCAGCCCTATTGTGAAACCAGTCATTTTCTGAAAGATCTGAAAATAGCAGGTGGGCTTGACATGAAATGACTAAATCCCCATCATTTGGGATTGATTCCGAAGGAGAAGTAGATGGCACGTTAAAGAAAAGGACAGCAAACAACTCCAACAGTGCAGGCTTTTGTATTTACTTCCAAGACCATACATACCCCGAACTAAGATGACTACATCCTTCTGAACCCTCACCCAAATGCCTCATGCCCTTCACTGCTGCTGGGAGCCTGGTTAGTGCCAAGGCAATGCCAAGGAATTCTCTTTCTGCTGCTCTGGGGAAGCAGAATGAGATGAAGAACCTGACATCATCAGCCTAATACACGGAGCAAAAACATTGCATTAGTGTGCAACTGTGCTGCCGGTGCTGCAAGCTGAGAAGGTCAACGTTGGCTGCCCTCTCACCTGACTTGTCCCTCAAAGCCCAGATTTAACCCTGGTGTTTGATGTCTCTATTTTTAGAGCGCTTCCTTTCCTTTCAGTTTGTGAAACTGCCTCTTTTTATTTTGAATCCATGCAAAACCACATACCCCATCCCAAAACACCCTTGTCTTCACAAGGTCTAATCACTTCTCTTACTTTTCTTCAGACCACTGCAGCTCTGTTCTGGAAAACCCTCAGGTGAATGTTCCTGTGCGACTCGGTCTAGGTGATCCTGCTGTGGCGGGGGGATTGGACCAGATGATCTTTTGAGGTCCTTTCCAATCCCTAACGATCTTACGATTCTATGAATGCTTCTGCTCCCTGTGTGTATGAGCACAGTAAAAGCAACACAGGCTCACCTCTGCAAATGCCCCCTTCAGCTGAGGGCTCTTTGAGGACACATGGCAAACCTTTTCCTGGGCCATTTCCCATAGAAAATCTTCTTTGATTCTGATCAGCTGTGAGTTGTCAGAACATGTCCAGGGCAGATACCAGACAACCGAGCCATTTTCCTCAGGGCTGACCGCACCAGAGACCTGTGCCACAGTGGTCTTGTAGGACCTTGACCTGTCACTACTTGCTTTCCTCATCCTGTTCCACGAGTAGCGGCAGATGTTCAGGCAGAAGTGCACGTGAGAAAGGCGCAGGAAGACTAGAAATATTTTTGAGGTTCCTGGATGAGAAAGCAGCCTCAAATGAAACAACCAAATCACCACACAGCAGAGAATTTTCTTTGCAACACCTGGATCTGCTCATTAAATATGTTGCTGGGAGTTCCATCTCCTAAAGAGTTGCTTATTTGAGGAGCTGTGCAGCACGACATGGCAGCAACAGAAAAGACCACGACTGTTCCGTGGGAAAATTTTGAGGCATCAATGAAGGAACCAAGTGGGAGAGCCAAAAGGTCTAACAGAGTATCTAAAATTCTAGCCACCTCGTGAAAATAGCCAAGAGTGTGTTCTAAATAAAATACAAACTTCTAATCACATTTACAAACACTTCATCGTCTAACTGGTATTTTGTGTTCCTGTGACACGTTTTAATACTGCACAACTTTCAAGTAACAAAGCCCATCGTTCTCCACGAGGAAAAGAACCTGAAAATGCCATCGGTGGAAAGACCATCACAGCTAAACCTCCTGAGGTGGAAGCAAAGGCAACCTGTTGCCACAGACACTGTCTTGCAAAGAAGCCCTCAGGATTTGCAATGTGCAAAGGCAGCGCTCACAGGTGTGCCCGTGTCACCCTACTTTCTATCTGACCCCAGAGAGTCTGCAACCAAAGACAAAAGTAATCACAAAAGGGTTCGTTATGTTTTAGTTCCTTAACTAGTGTGCAAAGTACCGTGCACCTAATTGCACACGAAGAAGGGCATCGCTAGGGATGGATTCTCTACTGGTGCTGTCAGTGTCGGGCACCTGTCAGTCAGGAGAGGAAACTGAATACAAACAGAAGCAAAGATCCATTACTGAGGAACCATTTGTGTCCTAAATCCTTCTGTTCCAAGTTCAGGCACTGGCATTGCTGTTACCCTGGAAATCACTGTAGTCAGCATCTCATGATGTTCCCTGGTCTGTATTCCTGTTCCCATTTTCACCCTCACCCCCACCATTAGTCACTCGTGTGTAGATTCAGCCCTTCTTCTGCTTTAGAGAGGAAGGAGCTACAGTGAAGAGCAGGTCAGGATTCTGCTCATCAGGCCCTTTTAACTTTTCCTGCTATAACGTAAAACTGCCAAACCCTTAAATGAAACGGTTGGATGGAAGAGGCCAAGGAGCCACCATGTGTGCGTGCCCAGATGGAGAGCCAGCAGTACCTGCAACGTGTCTATAAATAGTTTCCCTGCAAGGAGTGAACACAGTTTCAGAGACTATGGCTGAGAACGGCAGTGTACGCGTATGAGAAACACAGTGCCAGTGGTCAGCTGGGCAGAACACACACCGGGAAAGAATTTGTGGCTCAACAGGCAAACAAAGCAGCGCTTACATTTCTAACCCTATAAAGCTGCAAAAGCACGGAAGAGAGAGGAACAACAATGAAGACCATAAATAAACCACTTGATAGGGAGCAGGGCAAAGAAAGGGAAGGTGGATCTTTTGCTGTCTTGTTGGGAAGAACGGACATAAAAGATGCGTGCTCTTGCCAGGAATTTACACAAAGCCAGTTGTGAACTGCCTTGTTCCTGTGACAGAAAAGATCTGTGAAAAGGCCTCAGATGCAAAATTAAGCAGGAAATATCATGTTATTGACTGACCAGTATCATGTTATTGACTGACCAATGCACTACTTGGAGATGCTAAAGGTTCCTTAATAAAGGAAAGGCACATTTTAGGCAGGTGTTAGACCTTATGGACCGCAGCAGGTCCATGAGCTCCCTTGATACGGCAGAAAGGGTATTTCCAGCCATGGCCTGATAACCAGAAATAACAAGGGAATTTCTGACATTGTGGATACCGTTTCAAATCATTTATTTAAAAAATAAAAATAAAAAAATCAATCAGACAAAACTCAAGAGACCTCAAGATCTGCCAAGGACTGATTTGCTGTGGGATGGAAATCAAGGTCCTTTTCTTCTACATGCTTCTGTTGGCTTTGTCTTAACCACTTCAGTCTTTTGGGAAGGCATTCATTCTTTGTCTGGCATTTTACAGAAACTAAAGCAAGGACACTCCAGCACTGAGGGACTTCCCTTCCTGATATTTTAATGATGACATGCAAAGATTCATGTAGAGCAAAGCCTTGGGCTTCAAATTAGAAAGTTAGACAATGGTTCTGGCTAAGAGCTATATGACTAAATTCGGGCCTCTGAATCCACAGAGAGCCCAAGGCAACCATTTTAACAACTGGTGACCCCTCAGGTGAGAAACGCAAACTGCTTCCATAAAGCAGTTACAGCATTTCCTTTGCTGCCCACAATGACGCCTTACTAGTGTTCACAAAGCACAGCTGACTTACAGATGCTGTTGAGTGCAGGAGCTGGTAAATGGGGAAACTGACACTTGGAAGAAGTTGCATTGAAAAACGTTCGACGAAGAAAAAGAAACTATCAATTCTAGGGGTTTTTTTTAAATATGTAAGAAAAAGCTCCATATTAACTCAGGGAGTTGGTAAGAAATGAAGCATTTGAATGGACCCATCAGAAGATCAGCAGAGAAAGTTCTTGTTTCCTATTAAGCCAAAGAAATGACGAGTTCTATCGCTGTTCCTACGTTCATATTTAAACGAGGACGCAGTATGCGTTCTGTTTAGTTCCTCTGCGCAGTTGCCAAGCCCACCTGCTTTATTACCAGTTGCAGGATTTCCAACGCTTAGTAGCGATGAGTGGAACGTGTTTTCCCTTTAGAGTACAGCCATAGGGTTTGTGCCTCACAACTGATCCTTTAAGGTGTGTGTTATATACCGTTAGCCATTCAAAATGCTGTTTGGCTATTGACCACAAACTAATGGCCACATGCACACAACAAAAACAAAGATGGAACAAACACCTATTTGGAATGACCTTTCATAGTCTAGGTTTATCTCCCCATTTTCAAGAAATTTCCTAGTAGAAATCACTTCAGAAAAATTTATCTATTGAAAGGGTCATCAGGATGAACAGGCTGCCCAGGGATGTTGTTCAATCACCATCCCTGGATGTCTTTAAAAGTCACACAGGTATTATGCTTAGTGACACGGGTTAGCAGTGAGCTTGGCAGAGTAAAGGTTGGACTTGATGGATGCTCTTAAATCTCTTTTCAAATCTACACAATTCTTAGCTGCTCACCTCTAGACCCAGAGCAAAGTTTGTTTCCAATTCACTCAATTCCTTCACATGTTTATTCAAGTCAATTATATCTTTTCACTTCCGACAGCTTGCAATTTTTTCCCAAGTGATATTGAATTCTGCTGGCCTTTACAGAAATAAAGAGAAAACTTGATTTTAACAAGCTGCCAAATAACACTCAAACAGTCTGTCCAGGGGTTCCTACTGCCATGTAAACGTGGCTGAGAAGATTAAATGGTCTAGTTAATTTGCTGATTCTAGACCTACTCAGACCTACTTAAGGAATCTGGATTTAAACCAACTGATTCATGCAGTGACAGCAAAACCCACAAGAATTCCTAATTATTAGCTAAGTGCTGTGAAGTGTTAATGATAATGCAAGAAAATTAGAGATGTTTTCTAAAGAAATTTCTTTTAGCTTTTTTGCATGAAAATACTATAAAAAATACCCACGGCCAATAACTACTTTATTAGTGATTTCTGGTTTTCAGTGGCTGTACGTTTTAGTTCCTAGCATCCTTCCTTACACCACAAATTGAGGCCAAGTTATCAGAATATTTCTGTTAGAAGAGGAATTTGCTACTCCTGGTTTTTTAGTGGATTTGAAATGACCAGTTTTCTCACAAGTGACTACATAAGTCACATTTAATGGGATCACACCTGGAAACAGAAATATTGTTCCTGTATGTGTATGGAGACCTGCAATATCTCTGAGACTATAAAATACTCTTCTACTTCTATAGCATTACTCACAAGCACTGAAGTAAGAAGACACTTCACTGCAATATTGAAAGTGATTAATAAACAGAGGTTGGACTTCACCCTCTCCTGAACTCCTCAACCTTAATTACTACAGCTAACTGCCCTGTCTTGATATCACAGGGCTAGTCTCTGGAAGACCAGATAACCCTTTAGAGAATTATTTCTCTTCCCTGGAACGATTTGAGCAAAGCTTCTAGGAAAAAGAGACAGACTGTAGTCTTAGGTGACTTGGCATTTGTCAAGTCTTACATCTCTATCTCAGGTGATAGTTCCAGCTGGAAATATGGCCAAAGTGGCTCAGCAAAGCCATGCCAATAATCACACAGAAGTCTCTGGGCACAGTACAAAGGGTACAGTTGAAGCTGTGAGGTGTTGGCTATACAGAGACTCAGAGCCGATGCTCCTGGTGAATCGTTCAGATGCTCCTGAGAAGATTGCCCTTACGGTCTTTTGGCATGGATATTTCCGTCCTGGCTCCCATGCAGAGGTGGCACGTTTGTAGACTGGTCATGCCCTCAAGCTAACAGTAAAAAGCCCAGAGAGTCGGTGTCAGTCAGACACCCAAGCAGCCCGTTCATAAAATCAAACCTATAGTCAGAAAAATCTCACTAATATGAAATCCCACAAGAGTGATTATGAAGATGGCTGGAGTACGACAGCTGTCACAATATTTACTTTACACATGAAAGAAAGCCTTTTCCTACCATGCTTAAATTGTAGCAGCTTACTTTGATAGTAGTAGTTTATAGCAAACAGGCTGATAGGAGTTTGGGAACGTTATAGTCACAGAAATAATCAGGTTACGTCCAACACTGCTGTTGCAATAGATATAAAATGTTATATAACGAATCTAAAGTGATCCAGGTCAATTTGCCACCGAAACCACGTACAGTGAGTTTCAGCAGAAAACAAATTCATAAATTCTTGGTGGAAGGAAAAAGGATGTTAACAGATGTATAAAGAGAACCCCAGCTTCCCCAGCACAGACAGATTTGCTTTAGTTTGTTCTAGAACCATATTTACAAAATAATGCCACTTTTGAATAAAGAGGAGGGCGACGGGGAAGTCTTTGAAACAAAGCGCTGCAGCTTCAGCTGCTTTTGGCACCAGATAGGCAGCAAGCTTAGAAGTGTACTGCGCTTACCACACAAGTTGTATTTAATGTGTTCCTTCAGTCTGGCATGCAGGTTTCAGTCAGTTCAGGATGTCAGCTGAAACAGACTCCGTTTGCTTCCTCCCACTTAGCCTTGATGAAAAAACATCAAGACAAATGGTTTCCCCGCAGGAAAATTATCATATTAGTATATCCCTGCAAAGACTGATGACTCTCCGCTGGAAGAACGTGTTCCCACAGAACCAACATTTTCTCTGTGGACTCATCAGGAAAGCATGCAGAAGTCATAACAAGCACAAGCCAAACAATCCACGTACAATTACCATACCGAAGCAGTTTCTCATCCACGGAGCTGACTTGTTTTAAACTTGAGAAGCTTCAGGTTTTCTGGTCCAAAAGAGGTTCTCAGCCAGTAAATATGAAGGTCTACAAAAATCAGTCCTGCTGAACCTGTTACATGCCTTTTGAATGTATGACAGAGAACCGAAAACAAAAGGAAGCCTAGCTCTAAGTGAGCAGCGAGTGTCTATCATTTGTTCCTAATGTCTCGCTTGTGTTTGGGGGAACACCCTTCTGAGGCACACCAGCCGCTCCCCTCCTTCTCCTGCTTTTCTGCTCTCTGGAAAAAACTCCCCCCTCTGTTTTGCCATTACTGATGTTACTCCCAAGTATCTGAAAGATCAGAAGGTCTCATCCCACCCTGAAGAAGCAAATCTTTTGTCTCATCTATAATATTCATTTTGGCTGAAGTTCCTACTTCAAACCTCCCCTTTAAGCGCAGACACACTTTTTATGCTTCAGGTCTTAAAATCTTTCACTTGACAGAGAGCTGAGGACAGGCAAAAGGAAACAATAAAAGTTGGTTTGTTCCACTGCAGAAATCCCTCATGCTCTGTTCTAAGAGAGTCCACTGCCGCAGGTATTTACCAGTTCCAGATGTTTCCGTGAGAGGATTAATTCCTCCCCTCCAAATGAACTGAACTGTTCTATAGTGTCCTACAGGATATGGAGAGGGGGGAAAGAAGGGTTATTTGATTGACCCTTAGCTACAAAACAATTTGTACCCTGGGTTTTGGGACAGCTTCTCCAATGCTCCTGCAGCCTAAACACATAAGCTGTTCTCTGCCTTCAGAGAGGCTGATCTCATGAAAGACATCGAGTTTGTTCAATTTCAGAAGAGCAATGAGTTCCTAAGATTCCCATTTACGTTGGTTTCCCTCCTAAATTTTCTTGCATATTGACATAGTTTTGGGAGAATTTTGAGACTTCAGATGTCTGCAGTTTACTTTGTAAAACAATGTGAGCACAGGGGGACAAAGTGAGTGGTGTGTGGACAACCCAAGTCCAACCAGTAGAGCTATCTGTCTGGCAACGCATAATACATTACTAGCTAGCAATGCGTGATAGATATTTTCAGCAGGTGGGCTCTAGAAATCTTATTCCACTTATTTCCAAGATGTGAATTTGTTGAATGTAGTATGTACATCTGGAGCCACAATACACTTAAGGGATAACTCAGTTAGTTCTGCCATTCAAAGACATAGCTCAATTCAGTAGAACCTTACAAAAACACCCAATGGTGAATCTCAAAATGCTAAATGTAGTAGAATATAATGTGCTATGATACGGTATGTGATAGATCATAGTTGGATCTACATCTCTCTACTGTGCACAAGTAGAAACGGGTATTAGCAAGTGTTCAATAATTTAATTAACGTAGCAGTTCATAATTAATAGCATTTTTAATCTTATCTCTAGAGATAGCAGAGTAGCAAAGCATTTGAATGGAGGTGCGTGAGCTACCTTCAGTATTTTTAAAAACCTACAAAACCTATAAAAATCTGTAAAATTTCTTAGCTACATAGGCAGTTTTCTGCGTTTCTTCAGCAGGCGGCTGTCCTATATCCCCTTATGCACACAACTCACTTTGATCATCTGAACCCCCTGGAGTTCCTCCACCTCTACAAAGTCAAGCTACCCACTCGCAAAATAAGCTGCAAGATCACCCAGATTTTGAAGATGAAAATGGGGAGGCTGTCATACAATAGAGATGTAAGAGCAGAATTTCTTTCTCAGTACAAGCTTGTCTTTTTGTGGAAAGCTTACTTGCCACTTCTCAAATAACTAGCCATGAGAAGAGTATATAAGGTTTATAACATGGCTGCTTTTCTAAACACACGCTTCTGGGAAAGCAGCTGCCCCAGCAAGCCACTTTTCAGATAGCTTCAATTTTCTCTCTCTCCCTCATCTGGCCTTCATTATTTCCAGGAATCTGGTTAAACGAATGCTCATCAGTAAGAGCTATACCCCTTAATTTCATGAATTAAGTGCAGGAGTATATTCAGTCAGAAACACTAAAGCAGAGTACTTGGGTTATTTTGTGTTCTCTTTAAAAAACAAAGTCAACAGAAATAAAGGAATCAACAGGCAGAAATGAAAAGTAATTAGTGATTTTGCATTCCCCAAAGGAAAAATCTTCAAGAAGTCTGTTACCATCATCTTTTCTCCATAAATCAGGTAATTAGAAAACTCATCCAATTAGAAATGTGCATCCAGGTGGAAACCCTCCTCTCTTCCAGGTACATGAATAAACACACATAGCTGGATCTAAATGTCTTTACCTCGCACCAGTAGAAACAGCTATTAGCAACAATTAAGTAAGTAACTAATTAACATAACAGCTCACCATTAATAGAATTTTAGTCTTACATTTAGAGGTAGTAGTGTTGCAAATAACCATCCTGTCACTAGCAGAGCACCCAGAAGCTCTTCAGAAGCAGTATGAAACGTGAACCTACATTTTCTTACCCAAGGGGAGGCACGTTTTGACCCAGCACTCCTACCCTAGTCAGTACTGCAGAAGACAGAGGTGTCTAAGAGACAGAATTGCTATACCGATTAAGTACAGCTTCATCAGTCTGTCACCGTTCTGCTGCGGGATACCAGGGTCTCAGTTCTGATCTCACTGCTCAGGAGGAGAAATGGCATTAAAACCAGAAGCACTGCCTCAGCACAAAACAGAAGAGCATTCCTCCCTTGACACCCCAGGCTGGTTGATGGAGACCACCTTCCCCTAGATTGAAGTATGACCTACACAGCAAGAAGGTTGGAGGGAAATAGGGGCTATTTTCACTTGGGTCCTTTCCTTATGTTTCATATTTTCAAGAAAACCTGAGTGTTTGTCTCTCATTTACACAAATGCAAGCTAAGACACCCATCCCTGAGATGCCAAGACTGTGACATCACACGTATCACGGGAAGCCACGAGAGCGACCAGCACCGCTGTATTTTTACAGAAGTGTTTAGAAAGTTCTTACAGAGACATCTCACAGTTTCACTGCTGCGTGCCTCTTCCCCGTTTCTTTCATACCTGCTGACACGCATGGTTTGCTTTCCTACATGAATAAATCCAACCCCCCCATTTGCCTCTGCACATTAAAGCTTCATTCAGAGATACACAACCACCTTTTTCTCCTTTTCCTGTGAAAATCTCACTGCAACACCTTCTACACGACAACAAATAAGCTCCAAAACTCCTGCTTTTAACTTACACAGATTAAACAGAAACACCACCACCGCACTCCACACATGTTTATTTTTCTCTCGTGGAAATCAGGGTCACCCTTACTCTTCAGTCCTCAAATGAGGTGGTGGGTGGGTAACAATCTAGGACCTATGATAATTAAGACTTTACATCAAAAAGTGTGGTGATTTTCTTAATTCAGTTGGGATTGTTTGAATGACCACATCCATAATTCCTAAAATGGGTCTTGATCTCATGCATTGAACTTCTAGATACCACTTTGTCATTAGCACCACTGCAGAAATCCCCCTTCTGTGGTCCTCTGAGATGCATTTCCCTGGAGCCACCCTCTACATTAAATCAGGCACGGGCATCTTGGGGAAAAAGAGGGACATGGAAGGAACACCACCACAGTGCGAAAAATACCGGAGTTGTTATAAAAAGTACAAGTGTTACAAAGCATGGGACCCCTGCACCATACAACGGTGGTGTTCTCCTCGTATGAACGTAAAGATCCAAGAGGATTAATGGATGCTTAAGTGCTGCCTTTCAGAAATGTTTCAATACACACATTAGGTGAAACTTCCTTGAGTTTGAACCAGTTCAAATCCCACCTCTGCTATCTCTGAATTCACAAGGATCACGAAAAGCCATTAACTGTGATGCAGGAGATCATTACAGATGTTGTGTCTAGTTTGGAGCTTCCCTCTTGCTTTTCCTCGGTTTGACATGGCACTTCCCAACCAACCCTCTGCTTTCTATCTGGATTAAATCACCGTGATGGATGGCAAAGGGCTGGGACAACACCACAGACATTAGACTGAGTAAAACCGACCAGAGAAAGCTCTGGCGACAGGTTCATTAGTGTTAACACAAGGCATGCTAGATTGTGGTGTAAGTTAAGTGCTGTTTGTTTCTCAAAAGTACCGCTGGAACAGCCCCGTTTCCAGCCGAACAAAACACTCGTGTGCCCCACTGTGGGCACTGTAAGAGGCGTAAGGAAAACACTCCGCTGAGAAAGGGAAGAGACCTCCTCAGACTGGTAGCATCTAGTCACCACATGTTTCACTGACAGTTGAACTGCAGGAGCCAGTGCAGGCAGGCTATCAATCACGGCAGCTGGCGAGGTCCCAAACACCTCCCTTCCTGAGCTGGAAGCTGCTGTGCCTCAGGTGAAAGACAGCGATTGACTGCATGAAGGTTTTTGTTTTGCTGTAATGTAAGTGGAATTGGTTCTTTCAATCTGCTGAAGATTGGGACTATGACAACACTGCAGCCAGCACATCTCAGTGGAGCTGACAGCGGCTCCTCCGTATTCTTTTCAGCCAGAAACACAAATGGTCATCTGATTATAGCACTGCTTCCGTTAGCATTTACCTAAATTCCATGAGATACAAGGAACTCCATCACAGCTTCTGAGTAACCCCACTCTTTCTCCAGGAGCACACAAGTAGCAACGTACCTTCCACCACGCCAGGTAGAGCAACACTATTTAAAGTGGTTGTTCTCTCATCCTTGTTCTACCCCACCGTATGAATTTAACAATCCACTTAAAGCTTTATCTATCGCTGCTTCAGCTTTGTGTTAGCCTAAGCCACAGATTATTTCTTTTGTGGCTTGCTTTCTAGTCAATCTCACACCCCAGCTCCAGGAAGCAGTTTGTCAAAAGCACAGAAATCACTAACAGCAGATAATGCCGAGACCAGGCTTACATGAGGAACCTCTGCATCTGGGGAGGGTGGACCTGGAGGGAACCTTCCAGAGGAGATGACATGAGCAGGACTAGACAAAGCATCCCAGAATACTGATAGGAGACACAGTCTAAAGGAACAAGTCTTCAGCAAAAACACAACAATACAGGACCTACAAGAGCTTACAGCATCATTCAGTCAAACCCAGACGTGGTAACAGGCACCAAAGAAACACGTGTTGTTGGGAAGCCACATATTGCTTCTTGACACGCCACCACATGTGTTTAATAAAGTCATAGAAAGGTGAGGTTAAGGGGGACCATCCACAGGCCATCTACTGATCCCTCCCTCCACTGAGGAAGGAACTCGTGCATTTCTACTACATTTGTCAGACATCTCTCCAACTTTGTTTTAAGACTCCAAGGGGGGATATGCCACAGTAGAAGCTGAGAGGGACCTAAATCAGTGGCTTTCCCCACGCAATCACTTTGTCCCTAAAACCAGTAGGACTTTGACGTGTGTATCACAGACACCATTTGACCCCCAAAGGCAAAAGTTCTGGATTCCAAATTTGAACAAGATTAACATTTCAGAAGGCATATTGAAATATCCTTTCAGGGATATTCTGGCTGTCAACAGCGGCACTTTTCTCCTGTCTTCTTCAGGACGACAATGATTGTGTCCAGAGGCTTCAAAACTCAAGTCCTGCCGTACAGCAGGAAACGAACCCCCTCAGTGGCTCCCCTTCAAATTCTGAGCTGAGGTTTGTATCAATTCACCTTTTATTTCATGGGAAATGCCACGAGGTTTTTATTCTTAAAGGGAAAAGACTGTGTCCAAATTTTCCCCTGGATTAAAAACTCTGAAATGTGTTTCTTTAGAGCAGTATCGCCAGGAATTGTCAAGCATTGTTTAGAAATTCTGCTGCTCTCGATTCATACGTACCGTTCGTGTTTCATGGCGTGCCAGGAAAGTCCTGTAACCCACATCAGTTCTCCATGCACTTCTTGTGATATTCAGTTTTGGAGCTCATTCACAGCAGCAGCAATTCAGCATGCGCTGCAGGCTTCGGTTTCCCTCAAAACACACAGGGTGCTCATACCCAGAACAGGTGCTGAATCTTATTATCAGTCACAGATTACTAAATTAAATAGTAGCTCTAAGCTCCTTGTTGTTGAAAAGGAAGGGGTTCTTACTTTTTTTTTACTGTGGTGTCATGTTTGTTGCTTGTGGTTTGGACTGTACAGAGATGAATTCTGCTTCCTCAGCCAGTAAGGGGTTAACAAGTACTGTAAACTGAGTAATGAGGTTTGTATTTGCTTGTTCTTATTATCAACTGGATGTCCTCTGTCCCTCCCATCTATCATTCTCCATGTTTATGTGGCAGCCCAGTACTAACAACAGATGGATGACATGGTCCATGGTCAGTAGTGTCCTTGTGGAAACTTGTCACAGCATCAAATACATAGGGAGCAAACAGCCAACTCTTTTTGCTGTGGTCCTAGTCACCAGCAGTGATAGAGGTAGCTCCCTCTCATTGGCAGAGGTAAAAAGAGGTAGGTGCAGTAAGATGGCATGTTAAGCATCTTCTCTCTAGCACCTTTCAGAATAACAGATCTGACAGAACTGCTTTCTGAAGTTCAGTTCACCTCACCTTTCTCCGTATCATTCCTTTCTCTTAATGTGATTTTTCCCATATGGTGCATTCCATAAAAATAAGAACATTATTTTTATAGCAGAAAGATGAATAATACCGAGTCTTATGCAGTCATGACATAACTCTTAGTCCTTTCAGCTAATCTCTATGACAAGCACTGCAGCTAATACGAATCATAGAATTGTTTAGGTTGGAAAAGATTTTTAAGATCATCAGGTCCAACCATCAACCTGACTGCACCAAGCCCACGACTAAATCATATCCTTAAACAATGCATCTACACAACTTTTAAATACAGATGAGGATGGTGATTCAACCTTCTCACTAGGCAGCCCGTTCCAGTGCCTGATGACCCTTTCAATGAAGAAGTTTTTTCTAGTGTCTGACCTAAACTTCCCCTGCTGCAACTTGAGACCACTTGTTCCTTGTGAGAAGAGATCAACACTCACCTCTACAACCTCCTGTCAGGTAGTTGAAGACAGAAATAAGGTCTCCTCTCAGACTCCTTTTCTTCCAACTAAATACAGAATCTTAGAATTGTAGAATGCTTTAGGTTGGAAGGGACCTTCCATGGTCATATAGTCCAACACTCATTGTAGAGCAGGGACATCCTAGCCTCAACTAGATCAGGTTGCCCAGAGCCTCAGCCAACCTGCCGTTGCATGTTACAGAGACAAGGCACCTACTGCATCTCTGGGCAACCTGTTCTAGTGTTTCACCACCCCCAGCATCAAACAATTCTCCTTATATCCAGGCAAAATCTCACCAGGCCTTGCTAAAAAAACCTGCCTCCATCTTTCTTGTAGACTTTTCTTAAGTACTGAAAGGCCACAATAAGATCTTTCTGGAGCCTTCTATTCTCCAGGTTAAATAACAACAACTCTCTCAGCCTGTCCTCACAGCAGTTACTCCACTCCTCAGATCATTTTTGTTGCACTTCTCCGGACCCACTCCAACAGGTCCATGTCCTTCTTGTGCTGAGAGCTCCAGAGCTGCAGGCAGTACTCCACGGTGAGTCTCACCGAAGCAGAGTAGAAGAGGAGGGTCACCTCCTTCAATCTGCTGGCCACACTTCTTTTGATGCAGCCCGGGATACAGTCGTGTTTCTGGGCTGTGAGTGCACACTGTTGACTCATGTCCAGCCCTTTATCTACCAGCACCACCAAGTCTTTCTCAGTAGGTTATATTATCCACCAGGCTGTACTGGTACCAAGGCTTGCTCCAAATCAAGTGCAGAATCTTGCATTTGGCCTTTTGGAACATCATGAAATTCACATGGGCCCACTTCTCCAGCTTGTCCAAGTCATTCTGGATTGCATCATGTCCCTCAGGCATGTCAGATCCCTGAGGGCCACCACTTGTCATCAGTCTCCATCTGGACATCAAGATATTGACCAATTTGTTGACTGCTGGACAGTCCACGCAATATGATGGTAATTTTACAAAGTAACTTCTACCATTGTGAAGGAACCTCACGCACACAACACACCAGAACCACTCAGACTGTTATTAGCATGATAATTCAGCTATAAGACCCAAAATCGTACCTGTGTATTCTAATGTCTGAAATGTGAATGATAATTTCCCTTTGGAAAATATAAACGAAGCATCCAGAGGGCTCCAAATTCAGGTGCTCTGCATCACACCTCCCTCTACAACAAGTACAGACAAGCAGGTCTATGAAAATAAGGCTTTTCTTCCTCATTACAGATGCGACCTGATGAGACTTCAGCCTCTATCTGTGATCTCATCTTACACAGCAAGCTGAGTAGACATCACTACTATAATGGAGACAGCCAAGGGAACATTGGCTTGTACCCCAGCTGTACGGCTGAGTCAGTGAATGTCACCCCGTCTTCTGAGTCAGCACAGAGTCACTCAGCGCCAGGGAACACAGCGTTTCTGGAGGAGCTGTTTCCTCTGAAATACAGGCTAAGATCCAGTTGACAGCTGACCGTAGTTCCTGCCAGCCTGGAAAGTGAGCACAATACTTTCTGTGTCTAGAAATCAGAAAGCAAACGAATTTAGTTTCTCTGTTGGGCAGGAAATAAACATTATTTCATCCAATCATGAAAACTTAGACTTCCTCATCAAGCTGCTGCGTCATACGTAAGGGGATCTGTCTCTTCACCGTGCCTGCAAACAGAGAATTAGACCTGTAGGCTCGCTCCTTACCAAGCAGAGCCACATATAGGTCATATATTCCCCCACAGCTCTTCTCCTCTCCCTCCCCAGAAATGAAGCTGGGAGCACTTGGTGCATAGCCCTGACTAATGGAATTCAGTTGCAGAGGAAGGCACTGCCACGTAAACCCAGATTTCCTCTAGAAGAGCTGCACTAACAGGGCATGACCTGTTGTGAGGGTAACAGTAGGAAATGCTGCAGAGTCTCACAACTCAACAGTACAACACTTTCCTACCTCACTGCATGTTTGTGTCCTCCCAGATAGTTTCCTGATGAAGTACAGAGAAGAAAGGTCTCCATCTACAAAACCAGGCAAGAGTTTGTCTCTGATCAACAGCACGTATAAAAACGTATACGTTTGCTGGAGTTTGGATTCCCAAACGCTGAACAGTATACCAGACCCACAGACCTTTCTTTATCATGATCCTATGATCCTATGATCATACGTGCCAGGATGCCACAGGAAATAATGCTTCAGATGTTGTTCAGTGCCCAGGGCTAGGCACTCCCATTCTGCCCTGATTTCACCTAAGCTCTCCCATCTGCCTTCTACAATATTCAGTGGAAGATCTGGTGGGGCTTGCCACAGGCCACACTGCCTCGCTCAGACCCAGAGCTTTTTTTCACCACCGCTCTGTCCCTCCTGTAATGGGCAGCAGTCCATTGCCAGCACAGACTGCCCCTGCCAGCACCACAACGCCACCATCCTCTGAACCATTGCCAAGTTTCTGTGTGGTCCCCAAAGCACCATAGTCCACTGGATGCAGAAAGTGCAGCCAGTGCTCAAGACTCTCTGACCTGGTACCAACAACTCACTCTTAAATCCAGAGCAGATACCCGCTCCTCAAGTCTACCTGCTAAAGAGACCACGGTTGTAAGTTTACAAATCAGAAGTTTGTTTCAAAGGAATAAATTCCACAGGGATGTAGCCAGCACTCATAGCTATAACATTTATTTGTTGAACTGTGAAAAGATGGAGATAGTACAGATGTTATCATGGTTGACTTCTGCTGCTGCCACTTTGATGATTCATTTCCACACAGTCTTTCTATGCAAGGTAGGGAAGTAGTATGATGGCCTCCTTCTTCCAGTGCTAGCTTTAGGTCGCCAGATAACCAAGCAAAAGTCTTTGAGAAGACTTCTAGGTCATCCATAGGCTCCATTTTAGAGGTCCTGTGTAGTGACCTAACAGCGTGCCAGGTTGTAAATATAGGTCAATACGTGAGCAAGTATTCATGGCTTTCTCAGCAACGCAGCTAGGACTGACTGGAAAGAACACGCCACTAATCTCCAGTTTTAACTCTTTTACTCAGTTTTCCATAGGAAAATGCCAGTTCCTGAAGCGTATATATACACACTTCTACATTCTGCAGAAACAGATTGATCAGATAAAATCTTTTAAGAGCATTCAGACACAGTTCCTAGGGAAAACTGGCTGGTTTCCTGATAGCTCCCTGGCCTCCCTGGTAAGCAGCATTTCTGGGCTTGTGGGCTCTCTGCTGTGATCATCATGGGGAGCCCTGTCCTTTCCTATTTAAAATTCTGAAAGAAAATCTTTCTTCTGTTAATTAAATGAGATTTCATATTTCTGCTCTACAGGAAGCAAAAAAATTCGGGATATTTTATTACAATGGAGAAAGAATTTGAGAGTGGCCATAAACTTGGCCATTTCTCCCACTACAGAAATTTGAGGTTCTATTGAAACCTTCCTGCAAATCAATACTTGCTCCATTGCCCACTTCTGACTGGGTGAAGTCAACAGGTGAAAATCTAAACATTTGCAAGAATTTCAGCTAGCCAACTGTTACGAGTTTAACAACAAACAGGAGCTAAGTTCCCAGGAGATCAACCATTTAGAGCAGCTGGCAATAAAACTTGATTGCATGAGGAAGTGGTTAGGAAAACACAACACAACACAACTACAACTTCTGCACACAAACTGGAACTTCCATTCTCAACCCAAGCCTTGGGAAAAAATAATCAACTAGGGAAAAGGACTTTTTTGGCACAGCACTTTCTGCTTGTGAAACGCAGTTTGATAAAGGGGGTCCCCTTTTACAAATAGAGAAGCATGCACAAAAGTTAAAGAGGCATGAAAACTACCAGGATCCTGACTAGTACAATCCAGCCACAGCCCAGTAACCAACATTCCAGAGATTATCAAAGTGAGTTTAGGTTCCGATTCTCTCAGCATAGATGTTCTGTTCTTCTCTATGGTGGGTCATTGCCTCTGACCTCTGGACAGTTCTGTCAGAGCAACCACTGAAGCTATTAGGATTCTCAAATCCAGCAAGTCTATTCAGGCAGGTTCATACTAACAGGACTACCTTCCACCTCCTAAAAGCCAGTTATATGAACTCTCCCTTTTCTAAGAACAACTTATATGGCTGATGTCCTCAAACCTCTGGGTGGAGATGAAATCAAGATACATAGTTGTGGTCTTATATTATCCTATGCTCCAACCACAGATTGCCTACATGGGGAAATGGTGGTAGTTTGAGCTGCTAGAAAGTCAACAGACTTATTTGATGTCCTGCCTTTTCCATTAGAAGAGCAAGTGTTCACAGACCCTCAGTTCAGAGCGAGCCATCTGTCGAGACTGTGTACACACACACTCCCCCACCAAGCAAAGCTCGTCTTTGCCCGTTTCAGGACACAGTCAGAAAGCCCAGAGAGCTCTGCTGTATACCCTAAGGGAGCATTATAACACCAAGGCCAGCGGGAGATAACGTTTTGGCTCTCTATTGGAGTAATTTACACAACAAGCGTATGACTCTCTTGTGGCTGGTGTTAACATTTCAGATGAGGACTGTAAGCTGTGTCAGAAGGCATGTACTAGACATCTGGTCATACTATTGGAATTTATGTGGGAAGCATCTACAAGCCTCTGCAAAACAAGTTTAAAAAACGTGGAGAACGGGAAAATAACGTAGTTCAGCAGACACAGACAGGAAGAGGAGGCTCTTGCTGCTGCATTTTCCATAACCCTATCACACCACTGCCAGGCACTGTAACTGTAAGGAGAATTTCCCTGTCAAAAGACACAGAGAAACTAGCCGAACCAGTCACGTAGAGAACAGTGTGATCAGATTCTGTAAGGTAAAAACAAGACTTCCAAAACAGATTAAGACTGCTCTTAAACAACTCTGCCTTGATATAGCCTTGCTGCAAGCGTGATGCATCCAGCTCCTCCTTGCGACAAAGGCACCAGGGCAGGCACTGAAGGAAAGCTCGGTGTCCAGCAAACTGATTTCTATCTTGATTATTTTCTACGTTACAAGCCATCACTTTTTGGTTTTGTTGCTGCCATTTCTTTGACGTTGTAACTGGGAAATATGAAGGAAGAACATGCGTGACGACGGTGGCGTGCAGAGCCATGAGATCATAGCTCGATTCTGCACAGAAGGGTCGGTTACAGACGCAAGAGGAATGACCCACAGGAAAAACAAATGGAAGACCAAACTCATCAGCCACAGATTTTATCGCCAGGCTTTCTTGTTCATTTTTTGGTAACGGGGAGGAAGGAAGGAAGGAAAATTTTGAAGGGAGGAAGATGCAGTGGATTACAATGACAGCATGATAATGATGTTTAATAATTCTCAGCATATTTAAAAGGTCACTGTCACACCACTCACATAACTGACAGCTCCAGAGGCAGAGAAATCTTCCAAGTCTGGACATTTATTACAGGCACTGTTTCAAATGAAAAGCATCTTCCAGTACAGGACACATTGCTAATTCTAAAGTCATAGCTGCCTCCTCAAGGGAAGGAAGGGTTTTCCCTGCAGTCCTAAGAAGATCTAATTTTTTTAGTTGGTAGCCCTACACATACCTGAGGCAGAGCAAATGAACCCAATCTTTACTACCAGTGCTTTGACGGACACACTATTTTCATCTTCAAGGAAACGTCTCCTACCTCTGGCAGTCACAGAGCCAAAGTCTTCCTTTTAAAGTCAGGACTCTGCACGACACTTTTCTCACAAAACGGACTTGCAGATCAGAAAGCCAGTACCAGTAATTCTCAGACAGGGAAAGGAACCGAACCTAAGATTTCTAACTCCTACAGTAGTTCTCTGAGCACTGAGCAGAAGCAGCCAATGGCTGTGAACTCACAATACCTGTTCAAACTGAGTACCAAAAAAGAGGAGGCAGTGGAACAGCTTGGCTTGCAATTTCCAGTGACATTCCAATTTCCCCAATGCAAAAAGGGAGCACTTCCAAAACTTCATGTAAGGATTCTTTGAGCCTTCGTATTTTGTGGGAGTTCCTGAGTTAGGAACAGATGAGGTTTTGCAGATTTAAAACTGGGATCTTTGACTGAGTAAGGTGCAGTTAAGTACTCATCATTGCTACTAATACAGCAAGCATATTCCACCAGTTAATAAGGCAGCAGCCTTCGTAATGTCGGCATATGGACAGCGTGGGATTTCCGTGGGATGGAACAGCCTCATGCCATCAGAGGTGAAAACCGCTAACAACTAGAAGTCCAGCATCTGCTGTATCACCTTTACACTATTTCATTACAGAACCCTGTAATTTTAAACTACATATTTATTTAATATTTTAGGGAGATAACTTTTGTAAAAGCTATGTAAATGTTACAGGTTTTCCTTTAACAGCAAAAATCCCAGCTAACAAGACTGTTGCTGGAACTTACTAGATAGATGTTAAGAAAAAAATCATCTGGTTTGAATACCACCAGTGTTCACTAATAACAATAATCAAAAACTCCAACAATAAGCCAAAAAGAAAGATACCTCTCACCGTGAAAAATTTATATCAGATTCACAATATATTTTCCTCTAGGATTTCTACCTCCAACTCACCAAATCTTAGTAAGAAAAGGGGATAGGAACTATAGTGTAACTGCACAACGCCAAGTGTAACGCGTACGAGACACAAGTGATTCCACTTAGAGTTTTCTGGATACACTTTTTACCGCATGAAAAACCATTGCAGACTCACTGTCCTCATTAGAAAGGCCTCTGCCAGACAGCCCTCACCATGTGAGGAACATACTTCGTTCAAACTTGCACGCTGATGCCCTAACAAGGCCAATGTCTTTCTTCCAGTGGCTGTATTGATTAGGGTGTGTAGATACCTATAAGAAAAGGATGTGAAATACATGACCATGCTTCCATGCATAGGTCTAGGTGGAGAAGGGGCCTTCAGAAGATCTGCTAGCACTTTCCACTCTGGCAGAGGGATAAGATGCAGGATTAAAGGTGGAAGATACCAAAAGGAGGGCAAGACTGAAAATGTGCAGGAGAGTGAAAGCACCGAGCCAAAGTAGCTCTGAGGACAATGAAGGAAACTGCACTTCCTACAGAGTCGGGGAGAAGGGAGAATCTGTGCAAGTGAACACATCTTCATAACCGCCACGCAGCATGAGGGCTTCAGACTACATTATTAGACTGGGAAAATGAATTAAAAGTTTCAGAGATTTGTTGTTTGATAATCAACCTTTCATGATTTTAAAGTTACAAATACTTTTTCTCTTGAGTAGGTATTCATTAAATAAATGCTGTGGGTGTTGTTGTACCTGGATGTACCTGGCCCAGTGTAGACCCATGAACTACTTTACAACGTACTGAAACAAGCACCTCAACTGCTATTAAGGCAGAAAGCAAAAGTATGTCAAATAATTCACACCCTGCAATGCCTATTTGTCCCCACTGACTGCACCTGGAACCCAGAAGATCAGACATTTTCAAAAGAAAATTCTGTCTGAGCTGAAGCCACGAAGCATATGCAAGGTGATTCCTGTCCTAGCTAGAGGCTTCACGAGATCACAACAAAATAACCGTTGGCTAAGCCAGAAATGTCATGCCTGAAGGCAGGAGCTACACCAACAATCAGCTGAGGTTGAATTACCGGGCTACCCAGTACATTCATAGGGCACGGCTCCTCCCGCTCCGCGCGTCAGCCCAAAGGCTTACTTGCCTTTCAGACTGCCTGTGTGGCAATGGCTCAGATGAGGCTGGGTGGGAAAACCACATCCTGTCACTGGTGAGGTGATTCCCAAGTCCTTTGAGGACGAATTACTCAAAGAAAAATATTGAAGCAGTTTGTTATTATTATTTTTTAAAATGCAAGTGTCTAAAAATAGCACGACCAGGAAGGGTGAGTTTGGGGTGTTGCCATCTGACGCATGGTGGTAGTGCAGAAAACCTGTGGAACCCAGCCCAAAGACCCAGTGACTGGTATAGGCTTGACACCCAGATCTAACCAGAGCAGTGAAACAAAGGCCCAAGTCTCTCCATCCGCTGGTGCCAGATGTGTCAGCGTCTAGTCAACAGCAGAGAGGCCACAAAGTACTTCCTCACCGTTATAAATGAAAACAAAGTCCTCGCATGTACCACTTAGTAAATGTGCCTTTCACTGCTTAAAAACAGCCCAAGCTGCAGGAAAGGAGTATTAGCGTCTTTCCAGAAAGGACACAGCAGTGAGTCACAATCTCAGCACCGCTGTGAGTCACTCTGACAGTGCTGCTGGCTGGCTCAGCTATGAACATAAAATGACTAAACGATACCCTTTGCAGCATTAGAGATTATGGACGACCTCCCAGCCCCAGATTAGAAGATGTCTGTGGTCCAACTCTATATCCAGATAAGAAACTCCCCTCTGCTTCTGCCCTTTTCATTATGGCAGGAAGCAGAAAGGAACTGAAATCTGAGACAACAGGACCACAGCTCTCTTTGCAGCTCTGCCCCATCACCTGCTGAAGCAATGAGCTACACCAAAGTCCCGACTTTTGACTAACTGCAGCAAGTGCTGCTTCCCAAGACACAGCCTGTGGTTTACAAAGAGCTGGTATCATGCTGTGAAATCTGTTTCACAAAAAAAGTTGTCCCTCTATGTGGCACAGGCCCTACCTGCAGTTAAACACAGAAGGGGAAAGATGCCATTTGCAACACAGGCATAGGACCAGGCAGCTCAGGTACTAAATAGGGCAGTGGTCACCTCCTCCAAACTTTACAGGTATAATCCCACTGCTGATATTGTGGCCATCAATACCAGCACAAGAGCTTCTGATCTGCCCTTGCAAGACCACTGTGTGCGTGTGCTTGAATGAGGCTCGCTTCCTCTCACTGGCTCACAGCTCTCCAAAAAAACAATTCAGTAAAGCCCTTGACAGTCATCCCTCTGCCTCACGGGGAGGAGCACAGCATCTATGGCCTGGAGCAGGACAACCCTCTCCGGGCACAGGGATTACAAGGAACAGTCAGGAGACTTTCCTTGCCTTCCACCAGGCAGCAAGATTCATCCTCATTGGGAGAAATATCTAATAAACATCTCTTTGCCTAATCTAGGTCAAAATATTATGCCTCAGTTGGGGTCATATCTTCAGGTGACTTCCTTGATCCAGAAGTTCACCGGATAACTTTCATAGGAATGTCACATAACTTAAGCCCTGGACTTAATTGGTAAAATGATCCCAGAAAAAGGTGGTACTTAAGGCATTACCTGCTGAGCCAGCCAGGCAGTTCACCCCTAGGTCTTCCTCTCACTTGTATCAAGTGAAGGGAAGCAAGGTAGATAAACCCGGAGGTTTCTCAAACTTGCTGCAATGGTGAAATGTGAAACGAGTCCTATAGACAAGTCTAAACCGTTCCATCAGGACATGCCGGCGTTTCTGAGAGGCTTTTGCCTATAGGAAATTAGCAGGTGACAGCTTAGAGAAACCACAGCAGTTCCTGGCATTGTACAATTCAGTAGAACACCTGATATTTAGACAGCTCTTCCATTACACAAAATCCTCACATCGCAAGCACTACCTCACACTTCCAGATCACGTATTTTAGTGATCAAGCAGAACTGAGGAGGAAACAAAGCGTTCTCACCAGCAGGAGACTCACCCAGATGCATTATCCAGTTATTTCAGGATGTCTACAATTGGAGAATCTGTTTGTTGCATCTCAAGTCAAAGGACCTTGGAAGAGGACAGAAAACCCTTCAATCAGGACAAAAACTATGCCTAGAAAACAAAGGTTTGCGTTCAGATTGTGCACGTCTTGTGTGCTCCAGCTGTCAGTGTTCTGCTGTCAGGAAGCCATAATTCTTTGGCTCCCCTTTGAAATGGCATTTTTTAATATGGAGCTTACAGAAAAGACAAAGCAAAGAGCTGCTAAAAGCTTGTCTTTAGTAGCTAATTTTCAGCAAGGTACATAATAGTTCAGAGAAAGTGGTATCCAAGCAACAGGTTTGAAAGGGGCAAAGTATTAAAAGATTGTTCAATTATCTTAGCCTGAACACGCCATTAACTGGCAAAATTTCCTTTGACGCAAAGCACACTTTTCTTCTCACAGTTACCAGTAATTACAGTACGTCCACAAGCCATATTAATAATGAAGAATACCATCTCTTGTAATATTCTTCTCACATCCATCACACACACTCGTATATTTCTTCTTCTAGCCAGAGCTCCGCACCTGAGAGTACCTAAAAGCTGACACTTTGAAGCAAAACACTCTTTTTAATTTCAGTTAAATATAGCCAGCAAAGTGGTCTCTCCTTCGCATTCATAACAGACTTAATGTCAGATCCATCTAAAAGGACTAAAAATAATTTTCCACTGCTCTGTTTCCTTAGCCACATTAAACTCACCTAGCTGAGAGAGCGTAAGTGGGATTCCATACAGGCATTGTTACAGAAATGGTGAGTAGCAGAACATCGCAGTACAGAACCTTTGTCATCAGAAGAATGTATGTTAACCATGGCCTAAGTATTCCCCTGTGATAGCTGAGTCAAGGTTAGGTACGATGATTCATAAGGCAGAAAGAACACGCTTTGACTTGCAGCGTTTCCATGGTTAACAGACAATGACAAGAACTCTCTCGATTCCTGCAATGAATATGCTTGAAGGAAAGACAGATAATGGATGGCATTAGAACGCTGCCCTTGCAGAGCAAGGCAGCAGTCCTGGAAGTATTCATATGCTGCCCACACACGTAAAATGGGGGTGGCATGTGTTAGCACAAGGCTTTTGTGCAAAAACCAAACCCACACCTTTTGCGACGGACGTGCTCCTTCACAACTACCACATGTGAGGCCATCTCACACGGTGAGTGAAAAATGAAAACGATTCTGCCAAAGAAAGGTGTCTGGCAGTATAGAAGAAAGCTGCTAGAATACGGTTACCAGGCAGCAAGAAAGCATCAGCAAGGAGATACCACTGTAAAACTCCTCTCCCTAGTCCAGAGCAGAACTTCAGCCTTCAGTTTGTCCAACCAACTGTTCAGGCACAGAACTTAAGAAGGTCGTATGGCATTGTCCCGGTTCCAGCAGGACTTTTGTCTCAGAGCCACTGTCCCTGTGCCAGAGATATCCAGGCTATAATGTCTTGATGGGATAAAGCTTCTCCGTTGTTCCCAGCCTGTAGGTGGGCTTGTGCAGCTCGGCACAGCAGTGCATAGCAGGATTTTGGGAACCCCTCCATCTCAGGCTGGCCATTTGGCACTGAGTGATCCAATAGACCTCCTTGGCAATTTTACCTTTGTAACAGGGACAACTGAAAAGTAGTCTTTTGTCTTGCATAGGAGACAGAATTTTTCATCTGTCTTATATCAGTCTGAAAGTTAAAATAATCAGTTACACTTGCAGATGAATACGGAGAAATTAACCAGTAGCGGATCAGCCTTGTTTGGCCTCAAGGTGATTTTTGTTTCCCATTCAGCTAGTTCAAGTCAATCTAAGTCTTAATTTATGCAGCACCCAGAGCTGGGAACAAATTTGTGTGCAAGCCTCTTCCTTCTTCTGGGGGAGGCTTTCTGGGAAAGGTTCTTTAGAGTGCTGTAAAGGATTTCCTTCCATCCTCTATTCTTACTGTACATTGCAGTAACTCTCAAATCTGACATCTGGTTCAAAGAGGAAAACACATTAAAACGTTCCCTGGCATAAAAGCTCAGTGACAGTTTTGATTGTCACTATGTAAAAACATTTTCAAAATGCAAATTCACACATGGAAAAAGCTTGCCACCACCTTGACCACAAACAAACCCATTCAAGCAAAGCAAACGTATTTTCTGGAAGGAAAGGCAGGCGAGAATGAGTCGCATTCTTTATGCAATCCATATAGAAAATAACCTCCCAAGTCGTATCACTGTTCAAATATCTTGCATACAAACACATCATTAAGAAGAATGAAGAGAGGTCATTGCCAGCACCTGATAGAGATGAAGCACAAAGTTCAAAACAAAGCTGCGGATAGGAAAGACGGCAATGGGCGACTGCAAAATGCAGGTTATTAAAACAGGCTGAGGAGAAGGGACACACTGGTCAGAACTCGCGTAAGTAAAGACCTATAGCAATTATAAACTAACTCTGCATGTGATATCAAACACGTTTGCAACAACAGGGAAGTGTGTTTACCAGATAAGGGATCCTTTTTACAGCTGTCAGCTGAGAGACCTTATCAAGCAAGACCACCTAAAGCACATTAGAGCAGCAGACCAGTGCACCCACCCTGCCTGAAGTGACTGCTCTGAGGATAGTTCAGGACACAAAGAAACTCTACTAAATATCTCATCAGTACAATCTATACACTCGTGTTTTAAAAGTCATTCTGAATAATGTTAATATGAGTCTTCTGTACATTCAATGGCTGTTTCTCCTGTATAGTCCATGGCTGATTCACTGCATCTTTTGAAAAGCTACCACTGAGCTGTGCATCGGTAAATGATTTCAGATGCACTTTTTCTTTGTCGTTTTAAAGTTGTTTTAAAGTTGTTTTACATTACAACTCCAGCTTCGGGACTGTGTACCTTGTTGAACCTTAAATTTCATCAATTTTCATACAATACTGAAAGAAGATCCAAAACAATACACGGAGCAGATGCCTCAGAACTCAATGTAAATGACGGACAAGACTAACAGCTCTATCCTAAGCCAATAAGTACTTGGCAGGTGCTGTTTGAGCTTGCCTCCTACACACACAAAATTTGACAGCAAATGAAAAAAAACATGTAATGTATTTGTATTTAACCTCCAGCCCTCTGAATTCACTGTTGGGACTGACATTTGGGAACAGATTTTCAAAAAAATCCATTTATTCTGGTACCTAAATTGAAGCTAGCTTCTTTTGCAAAAAATGTGTACACTGACGTATTCCAGAAGTTCAGCTGTACTTCACAAAGCTGAAGTGGCACACCAAACCTTCTGGACTAAGTGAAGAAGGTCATAACAATATATATAATCTGCTACTGGAATGTAGATGTAGTAAGCTCAGTTCTCTTCTGCACCTTAGATATCCTGCTTGATGGTGAACAAACATCTTTATCCTTGAAACAGAGAGAAGCCATCCTTGATAACACCACCTCATCCCAATGTTGTAAAATACAGACGTGCAGCTGTCAAAACTACAGCAGCAGAGTCGATAAAAGTATTCTACACAGATTCACAAGCTGGCCATCCACAGTCATCCTCCCAACAGATTCTTTGTTTCAGACTACGAATTCCCTCATCTTCTCTCTTGCTTTTGATGCCTGCAGTTGATAAACCTTCCTTGAGGTGCAAGATCTCACATCTTGCTAAGCAGACTTAATCTTAGGACTCCAGACTTTGAGAATAATCTAGTCCCACAGGATATCCCTGCAAGCCTAGACTGACCCAGCTCAAACCTCCATACGAGCATGCTAATCTGGTCACTGCACCTCAGTGCAATACAACGCAGCCACACAACTTCCCTAACTGCTGAGTTGGGCAAGGAGTGTCATGGGAAACAGGATCCCTTGGGTTTAATAGCCTCACGTGGGCTGTGTGGACAGGAAGTCAGAGAAGCAATCATACTATGGCATAGTCCTCCAATGTACTACTGGCTAAGACAACCTGGTCTTTCAAACATCAGTAACCACAGTTTTATCCATCACTTTCCTTGACAGAAATCCTTTATAGCATTTTGATTGCTATAAAGATTATTCCAGAAATGTCTTTAACCTAGGTCAGCTTGAATCTGCCTTCTAATTGTATTTCATTTCCTCAATGCAGTATTAAATCTTCAGGTACATTCAAAGGCAAGAAAGAACATTAACAGCTTCATACATATTTTTAGGAGACATGTTGATCTCTTTGTATTTTAGACAGAACCATAGAACTATTATGGAGTTAGAACCATTTGTTTTCTAGGAAAAAACCCTAGGTTGTCAGCAAGACTGAAATATGAATATTAAAACCTCTAAAGCATTTAGATAAGTCTGTTGAGTCCTCTGCAGACACAGGACATTCAGAACTGTGCTATACTTTAAATCTAAAGACAAATGTTAATGAGAGAAGGTCACGACCTTCACAACTCATCTACAGGTCCAGTACTAGAACCCACTAATAAAATCATTCAAATAGTCTTTGACAGTCTCAACACAGTTCAGACATTAAGTTATCTCCAATATTTACATATAAAAATTTAATCACCTGTCACTGGTTCCATCAAATGTGGCCAGTTCGTTCATGTTTGAGAAAGAAATAAATTATATTTGAGCAGGGGAAAGGTGCAGTAAAATATTAAATAAGAGCCATGAAGCAAAACCTAACCAAGTCTCTTCTCTGCAGAGCCACAGCGCTATGGATGAACTTACAAGAAACTTAGGGGGCCAAGCCCACAAATCAATACCCGAGCACTAGCCCCTATCGTGCCAAACATTCCTGTTCCTCTTAACGTTTTCCTTATTGTGAGTAAGAACTGCTAGCAGAAAGTAGACTCTCTCAGAATGAACGCGTGCTAAACGGAACTCTAGCGAAAGCAACGCTCCTACCGATCCATAACACAACCAAGGTCCAATTAATCCTGTCAGATCTCTTTGGGTCCCTTCCAACCCCTAACATCCTATGATCCTTCTGCTCTCCTAGAAGAAGCTGCTGAGTGCATGAGCGCAGCTCACCAGCAGCCGCCTACGGGACCCACGAAGCGCCAGCAGAACCCTGAAATACCAGCAGATGGGGCCGTAAAGGTTTAAAATAAGAAACCAGCTTTTAGGAGTGAGCTTGACGAGCATCGACTAGAAAATACCTTCAGTAAAGGTATCAGAGTAACAGAACACATTCCTTCCTTCAGAGAAAAATGCAGCACAACGAAGGGGCAATTTCCTCTCCGACTCATCAGCTTTCAGCTGATGCTCCTTTCGCTTTATTTCAGTACTGCTTTATTTCAACAGCACAAGTGCCAGGAACCATACAGTGATCTACTTACCCATCACCATGCCTTCGAGGCATCACTCTTTCTTGGTATTTCGCAGAGTTTCCTTGAAGGCAGGAGCAGTTCAAGTAACTCATTTAGGAAACCAAAGTCATGCTCAGCGGTGTGAGAAAGTAAAAAATCTGACTAGACGGTTCCAGCGAGGAGTCTCCTCCTTCTGCACGGCAGCACAAAAGGTTGTACCGAGCTCATAATCTTTTATGGGGTTGCTTGTGACTTTCTGGGTTTTGTGTTCTCTATTTAACAGTTTCCAGAGTAGTGTCACAGGAGGGCTTCAGCATGCGCAGGTGCAGTCGCTCAGCTGCAGAACCAGGGAGCACAACGTGCAACGAGGCTGCAGCACCGGGAAACGGGAGAGGCGGCGGCAGCAGCAGCAGCAGCAGCAGCGATGTGCAATAATTACATGAAGCTATTTAATTTCACTGCTGGTGAGACCGCTAGTGGCAGACTAATCTAATAAGCACAGCGTGAGTTAGTTTCACATTAGCAGGATTCCTACGAGAAGTGGCTGTGGATTAAAACCCAGGCCTCAGCTCTAGATACTCCCCGCACAAGGCTGAGGCGTTTCTGCATGACAATAATAATTTCTTTGAACTTCTGTCTTCACAAACACCTACCTGTAAAGTTTCAGAAGCAGCTACGTGAGCTTTAACTTCTACTCTGGCCGGGCAGAGCAGGAATAACTAACCCGCTAACCACACTGCTCTTACAGAGGGGAAGGGCTGTTCCAGAAACCTGGAGATCTTCAGGACTCTGCCTTTTTCTGTGCTTTTGTCTAAACAAAAGCTTTTTTCTGGATTTCTGACACCAAGTAGAGAGAAACTAGGGCCCGGCACACTGCCTCGGACCTACCACCTGGCAGCCCTGGGTTATGGGGACCCAAACAGGCAAAGCGATGTCTCTGCACTCAAAGCACAGAACGGATTCCGTATCCCATGAACTGCATCAACATGCACAAGATGCACAAGAGGGACATGTCAGGCCAGCTGCTATGTTTTGGTCAGCCTGGGCAAGATTTACTGATCCAATAAAGAAACCCCCTAAATTTAAAAGACCCACCTACCCGGGGCTAAAACGTAAACGTTTGCTGCATTCATCCTCACTTACTCATTTACTGCAGTTTATGTCCTAATTTGTTTGCTAAGCCAGGAGCAAGTCTCTCTGCGACATAAAATAAAGCGTGCAGTGTGTGCCTCTTGCTTTGGCTTAGGATTCTTGTCAGCTTTTATTCAATTTTTAATCATTAGGTGTTTTTCTGAGAGAGCAGAATTCTTGAATTAAATGGTCCAGCTCTGAATTGTTGTCGGTGATGAGACATTCCAGCTGGAAGTGGGAAGATGTATTGGCAACAAAGAGGAAGCAAGAGTTTTCTACATTTTCAGTTTTCTCTTACACTTTAGTTCCTATTTGCATTAAATACTCGTAACGTCTGTCTTTATTGATTGCAATCTACACGGGAGGAGCAGAGAACAACCACACGTCTCGCTCACTCCAGCAGCACACACAAGTACTTGCTGTTCCCACAGAACAATCCGTGTGTTGATACAGCGCTCTTCAAATCCTAAGCTCTCTCCCTTGTAATTAACCATTTCTCTGATGTCCCGCTTAAGTTTAGCAGGAGTTAAACCAATGAAGGACTGTGAACTCTGAGCCAGGTCTGTCTTCACAAACTAACTTCCTATTTCCACCCTTACCAGTAAAATCTTTCTGTCTGTTCTGAAGGGAAAGTTCCAAAACTGTAACGAGAGCCTTTCCCTCACTCCTCCTTGGTAGTTTCCTACCATTTTCATTTAGATTTGCATGCAATATGGAGGTTCATCTCGCCAAATATCTTTGTCAAATCCAAACCTTTCATCAACCTGATAAAGAAAATACACCAAATATCACCTGTCACAGCTCCTCAGCTAACACTTCCATTATCTCCACTGTAGTTAATTGAAATCATACTTCTCTCTTGTTAAACAGTAGCTAGAATAGCAGCAAGAGACAAGGGATCGTGCTGTGCCGCTGTCTATGTTAGGTACTACCTTAACTGGAACTGATGCACCAAAATGTTGTTCACTTTCTGCTAGATTTTTCCAGGCAGCACTTGTTTGGATCATAGATCAGCCTCTGGGTCTCAATGAATACATTTTCCCCTCACGAATGACCTTTATGCTCTTCATCCACACCAGAAGAGTATCTCTCATCCTACCTTCATTCCTCTGTGACATCATTGCTACTGGCTTCTACTAGTGTGACATCCCTCCAGCACAAAAACCTAGAGCTTGCCTTAGGACATTGGACAGAACATGATGGGTTTAGTTCCTCTTTTTACCACACCAAAAAGAAGAAGGTTGTGGGCGAGAAGCTCAACATGAGCCAGCAGTGTGCACTTGTGGCTCAGAGGGCAAACTGGGTCCTGGGCTGCATCAGGAGACGTGTGGCCAGCAGGTCGAGGGAGGTGATTCTCCCCCTCTACTCAGCTCTGGTGAGACCCCACCTGGAGTACTGCGTC
>JAOXOE010034895.1:0-44546 GCA_028565055.1 Phoeniculus purpureus
CATTGAGAAGAGCCTGGCTCCATCCTCCTGACACCCACCCTTCAAATATTTACAGACATTAATGAGGTCACCCCTCAGTCTCCTCTTCTTTAAGCCAAAGAGACCCAGCTCCCTCAGCTTCTCATAAGGGAGGTGCTCCACTTCCTTCATCATCCTCGTTGCTCTATGCTGGACACCCTCCAGCAGCTCCATGTCCTTCTTGAACTGAGGGGCCTAGAACTGGACACAATACTCCAGATGTGGTCTCACTAGTGCAGAGTAGAGGGGGAGAAGCACCTCTCTCGATCCGCTAACCACCCCCTTTCTGATCCACCCCAGGATACTGTTGGCCCTCTTGGCCACAAGAGCACATTGCTGGCTCATGGTCATCCTGCGGTCCACCAGGACCCTCAGGTCCCTTTCTCCTGCACTGCTGTCCAACAGCTCAGTCCCCAACCTATACTGATACCTGGGGTTGTTCTTGCCCAGAGTCAAGACTCTACACTTACCCTTGTTATAATTCATTACATTTCTCTCTGCCCAGTTTACCCATAACCATCCTGCTCAGATACCAGTGTCCATTGACCAATACAACTTGTTTACTAGCAGTTGCAAGAATATATTCTTTCAGTTACCTTGGCAGAATGCTAATGAAAGAATGTAAGAGCTTCCCCTGAAAACTGCAAAAGCTGCTATTCATGGGAAGTGTAACTAGTGGCCTGACCTGTCTCCCTGCCCAGGAATGAACGTGGTCTCTGAGCATACCAATGTTCACCCCTTTACAGCTTAAGTTATTTACATTTGCCTCTAACTTTAGTTTCAACTCACATCTCAGAGACTCTTGAGCTGTTTAGCCATGTTAGATTTTTCACACTGGACAGGGTGTTAGAATCTGAGGATCTGATCTTGATCTTTTTCAATGTGTTGTATCAGAGAGTACCACAGTATGACTAGAAAAACCTGAGAAAAAACAGACAAATCTTATGTGCTCATCTAATGCAGATAAACATGTACTGACGTGTAAATCACAACTGTCTTCATTCTGAGTTAAAATGATGATAATAATGTCACTGTTCTGATATCTGTTATGGTGTTTGATTTATATCAGGTAATGTAAAAGGCAATCTCATTACCAGTTCCCTATAGAGAGGGAACATATAAAGACATGCTATATAATTAACCAATAAAGCAGTGCTTCAAAGTAGATGGTAGAATATTAAATGAGTGAAATTGAGGCTTGCTGCAACTGCAGTGAAAAGATCTAACTGCTTCAAGCTCTGCAGGCAATCCTTAGAGGTTGAATTTTCACATCCCCACACCCACATTTAGAAGAACATGTCCAGGAGCAATTTCACCTCCTCCTCACCCAGCCTTCAGGGCTGTTCAGAAAGAGGCACGCCACTGCCTTAACAGCATACCATGGATCACATCCGTATCAAAGCATTCATGATACCACAATTTCATATAATTGCCTAAAATTCACAAGTTCCATCTCTGCAAAATTCCAAACTGCCTGGCAATACTGTAAAGGTATAGAAATACCCACACAGGTATTTTGCATTACAGCTTAGCCACAAAAAGTTACAGCAATTATAAATAATGCCATCTCTGCCTGGCTTCAGTGATGGGAAATCTGAGAAAAGCCACTGACAGAGAACAGCCCCTCTTCCTTCCTGTTTAGCTGGTGCTTTCCAACAAGGGCACAGGACAGCAAAGCCTGAGGAGAAGCAAAGAACAAGCCATTCCACTCATGACACTTCTCAGTCACTGCAGGGTGAAGACACTTTTGAGTACCAAACTTTAGGAGGGGCTCAAAGCAAAGGTAATTTCTTCTCTGTGAACCAATGGCAGCAGTGCAGAGGGCAGATGCAGACTCTGACAGCTCCTGCAGCTTCCTCATGCACAAGGCAAGTCCTGTAACTGGGGATCCACAGCATTGGGGGATTTGCTCTTTGCCTATACTACATCACTGATGCAAATCCACATGGAGATTTAGATTACTTTGTTCTCATTCCTATGCTTTCTATTAAACCATGTTTGTAGGGGATTAAAACCGGCCGATAAGTAAGGCTCCAATGATAATGTGAAACAAACATTCAAAGCGCTTTAGATAATACATGCAGCATTTAGAGCCATTTTCCTTAGACAGAATCAGAGGAATAAATCAGGTCACAGTAAGGGGAAGTCAACTGGCAGACACAACCTCACCTGGTTAGGGCAAAAGTGCATTTTTCTGGCAGACATTAAACTTTCCCTGCCCACCCTCTTTGTTGGAGCTACATGGTTGTGGCTGGCTGAAAAGAGGAAACACAGCAAGTCCAGGTCTGTCTGAGAAACACTAAATAGATGTATTCCTCTGTTTCCACAAGTTTACAACTTTGCAGCCTTCACCAAAACAAACAAGCACTGTTTTATATTCTGAAAAGTTAGTACGCTTTCTTACTAGCTACTTCAAGAATAAAAACAATTAACTACATAGCCATACCTTTCTTTCTCTCCAACCTGCAAAATTGCCTGGCCATGAAGTGGAAGACAAAGCTTTTTAAAAATATGAAAAGTGTAAAAAATACAAGTACATCCCAAGCCTGAACTTTAAAGTATGTTTTATGCGAAAATGTTTTTTCATTTTATGAGAAAGCTTAAAGAAACAGGTACCCAAGTGGTTTGGTAGCTTGGGTAGAAAACTGGTTGAGGGCTGCTCACTGGATTTTGCTCCATCATACATTCTCCCTCTCTACTCTCCCCTAGTGAAGCCATGTCTGGAGTACTGTGTCCAGTTCTGGACTCCCCCGGCCAAGAGTGTCAGGGAACTACTGGAGAGAGTTCAGTGGAGGGCTAGAAAGATGATAAGGGGACTGGGGCATCTCTCTCACAAGGGAAAGCTGAAAGACCATGGATCTGTTTAGCCTAAAGAGTCAAAGGAGATTTTATCAATGCATTTAAATATCTGAAGAGTGGGTGTCAAGAAGATAGGACCAGATTCTTTTCATTGGTGCCCAGTGACATGTCAAGGGGCAACAAGCACAATCCAGAACACGGGAAGTTTGACCTAAACATAAGGAAAGAAAACTTTACTTTGAGAGTGATGGAGCATCCTCAGGAACAGGCTGCCCAGAGTTTGTGGAGTCTTCTGCTCTGAAGACTTTCAAAACCCACCTGGGCATGGCCTTGTCCCACCTGCTCTAGGTGAACATGCTTTAGCCAGGGAGGTTGGCCTAGATGATCGCTAGAGGTTCTTTTCAACCCCTAACATTCTATGATTCTGTGACATGGTTAGCAGTGGGCTTGGTAGAGTAGATTGACGGTTAGATCTTAAAGGTCTTTTCCAACCTAAATGACTCTGTGATAGTTGGTCTGAGGTATGAAACAAGTCAAAATACGATAAAGTAGGATGCCAATTTTGATTACTGAGGAAATGAACATTTTTATATCCCCCACTGACAGAGATAGCAAATATCACCAGCACAGTCATAGGAGTTTTGTGAAGAGTGTAGAATGGTCCAGCATCTTTCTTCCCAAATTCATGTTCAAACAATAAAAGAGATCCAAAAGAAGGAAGAAATACTCACTACAGCTGACTCCAAGTATATGATAAATTACATTTTCTGATGGTTATTCAAGACTAGATTTAAAATCCTAAGGTGATTGGATGCAATCTATCATTGTAATAATGACATGAGCATCATTAGACAAGTGTATTTCACAAAACTGAAACGTTTAAAAAGTACAGCTACTGTACTACTTTATTTGGCGATCTATGTGCAGATTTGGCACTTGTAGTTTCTAAAATGATTATTTCTGTAGCAAGTCTACAATGGTTTGTGCTTGAGGATGATACGAAGTTTGCAATAGCACTCATAAAAACCATTCCACACTATAAAATCACTCAGCAGAGTAATTCTTCACTATGAGGGTGGTGGATGCCCCCTCCATGGCAGTGTTCAAGGTCAGATTCAGTGAGGATTTAAGCAACAGGGTCTAGTGGAAGGGAGTCCTTCCCATGGTAGGGAGGTTGGATCTAGATGATCTTTGAGGTCCCTTCAAATCAAAGTCATTCTATGATTTAGTTACTATGTAAATAAGACTGGATAGCCCTCTCTGAAAAGCTCAATTTCACTTCCATTGCAATGCCTTGGCTTTCAAAATGCTTAATCTTATTTCTGATATGGAAGATGTGTCATCTCATCTGTCTGGTCACATTAATGTTCTGGAGAGAGTAGAACTTATTTTCTCTTTAGTCAGTCATAAAGATCACAAAATCATTTGTTTCAAGCCACCTCAAGTTTGAGACTCTGAACTAAAACGTAATAGCAGAAATGTCAGTGCTCTGATTCAGACATTGAAAGGACATCTGGAAGCCAGGGAACATTATAAAAATGTCTCATTATACCTGTCCTGTATGGAGACTCATCAAATTAGCAGCTCATGGCAACTAACAATGGTCAGCTTGACTTTTAGTTGGTGATGCATCTCCCCTTGATCCCCTGGCAGCAGCATTATTCTCAGTGCTTAACTTCACAGGCTGGATAACAAGAGTCTAATACAAAGAGAACTTTTAGATCAAAACAAAAAATCTGAAATAAAATGTTCAAATACGTACTGGAGAGGTATTTGTATTAATAAGCATTTATGGACAATCATTCCTACTATTTATGCCCTGTACTACCTGTCAGCATCTTATCAAATGAGATCCTACTAAACCAAGTTACATCCCTGAACTTAAAAGCTCATATTCTAAAGAAAAGAACCCCAAAGTCAAGCAAAGCAAATTACATTAGAAAGAAAAATATGCCAGGGAGGAAGCATAATGGAAACTAATTAATGAATCTTCTACATAAGACTCACTTTGTAGGGAGAGGTAGCACTTTTTGTGAGCAGATATTGTAGAGCAGACAAAAGAACAGACATGGTTTTAGGCATGTAACACTAGCAAGGCCTGTAGAAGCAGCCACAAACTTCAGCCTAAAGGCAGCTTGCAAGCAAACCTCTATGCCTGTATTAATTGAAGTAATCATTTAGAAAATTTCAATTAAAAAAAAATCAACTTTGGAGAAGAATGAAATGTTAGCAAAACCAGAGATCATTAGGTCCCTGACAGATAACTAATTAATTACGGTCCTTTGAAAACCAAGTGTGTTGCGCACAGAAAACTGCAACGTTCCATATAAAACAGTATCTACTGAACACATGGTTTGTCCCTAAGAGTCCTGAGAAATTCGTTTTACAACCTTATCTTCCATGCAAAGATGACATTAGAGATGAAGCTGTATTCTCACAATTTTGTCTGTTCTCACTGTTGGAATGAATTCACTCAGTGCACAGTGGTTGTTTAATTTTCACTAAAGAGTTTCACCAGGGACTTCTGATGCACTGGATGAAGCTGTTGCACTCTGGATATCCTATCTGTACAGGCTGCTCTGTGATAAGGAGTGTTTATTGTAGTGGCTGTTGCTAATGTCTACTTTATTTAGTATATTTTAGTCTGTAAGAAATTTCTGATGACAGCAGTGGCAAGAAACAGCAGGTTGTTAGAAGGCAGAGAGAGGGACCTCTGGAAAAAATTATTTCACCATATGATCTACTGCCAGGAGAAATTCTAATTAAAATATACTCAGCATCTAGTTAATTTGCCTTCTGTTTTTTACCAATGTGAATGCTAAATAAATTACATTCTTGGTAATGGACTTGCTTAAAACAGATTGGGTCAAGATATAGAAACACATAATCGCTTTGGTAGGAAAAGACCTTTAAGATCATCAAGTCCAACCACTAACCAAGCATTGCCAGGTGACCACTCAACCACGTACCAGAGCACTATATCTACATGTCTTCTAAATACCTCCAGAGATGGTTACTCCAACAATGGCCTGGGTGGCCCATTCCAATGTCCGAGAGATTTTTTAGGGGAAAGTCTTCCTAATACCCAGCCTAAACATCTCCTGGTACAACTTGAATGCTCTAGTTCTATCACTTTTCCACCTGGGAGAACAGGCTGTTTCCTTCTTTCACTCCAACCTCCTTTCAAGTAGTTGTAGACAGTGATAAGGTCCCCATAGCTTCCTCTTCTTCAGAGCAAAAAACCCCAGTTGCTTCTCATAAGTCTTGTGCTCTAGACCCTTCATTAGCTTTGTTGCCCTCCTCTGGGCATCCTCTGTCACCTCAGTGTCCTTCTTGTACTGAGGGACCCAAAACTGAGTACAATATTCAATGTATGACCTCAGTAGTTCTGAGTACAGGAGAACAATGACTTCTTACTCCTGTTGGCCACCCTATTTGTGATGCAGGCCACCTGAGCAAACTGCTGGCTCATGTTCAGCTGACTATAAGCCAATATCTCCAGATCCTTTTCCAACATGCAGTTTTCCAACTAATCATCCCTATGTCCGTAGCCTCCCATGGGGCTGTTATGACCCAAATGCAAGACCCAACACTCATGAGGTGTTGTTAAACCTCATGCAATTAGCCATCATCCATTAATCTAGCCTGTCCAAATACCTCTGTAGAGATTCCCTGCCTTCAAGCATTTTGACACACCACCCTGACTTACTGTTGTCTGCAAACTTACTAAGATTGTGGATATTTATACCCCACAGTTCCACAAGAATATATCTCAGGTTTTATTTTATTGCAATTTTTCAAGGAACTTCTAAAAGGAAGTATTCCCTTGTTCACAAATATTAATTTCCTTTTATTTAGAATTTTTGTCCCCCTCTATTTTTTGTTCTCTTAAAAAAAAAGAACAGATTTTTGCAACAAAGGAATACTGGGCAGTACTTTTGCCACAATATTAGAGAAGTGGAATAGAAGGCAGAGCAAAGTACAAAGAGAGGAAATCTCAGAATCTTATTTAAACTCATAATAGTCACCAAGTCACTGAAATAAAGTTCAGGATTATTTCAGTGGAAGTTGTGGCTGCATAAGGATATTTAAATTATCTTACACCAGCACTTTTAAGAGTCAAATAAGGCATTTTGGTTTTAAGTTTTAAAATAATTCTATATCTAAAACTGTATACATCAACTTTAGCGATGTTCTGTTATTTGTTATCAAGAAACTGAACAAAACCCACTTTTGGTCAGTATTTCCTGATGACTGAATTGTATTTCACATTTTTAAACACAGACTTTTGAAATCTACATTCAAAATTCCAAATTTTATTTACATCCTTTTTTGAAAAGTGAAGAAAACAATTTTTCCTGAAAGATAACTTTTCCAAGAGAAATGTACAATGAGTGAAGTGAAATGATTTTTCAGGCAGACAAATAATATTGTCATGAGCATGTACATTAGGCAGCTCTAAGCATGTTTCTCTGCATAACTTCAGCAGCACCTTTTCTCAAATCTTAGTTTTAAAATCTGGAGCTATCATTTGCCAGAAGAGTGTATAGATTTCTTTTAAAACTACCACACTTTTGTCATGGTTTAGCACCTGGTTAGCCCACAAAAATTCTGCCTAACGTGCAGAAGGAAATCTCTGTCCTCCCACCCCCTGGGGGGAGAAAAGAGCTAAAGTAAACACACTTCTAGAAACTGGAACTAGAAATATTAAACTTTATTAAAGAACCAAAAAAAAAGGGAAAGGAAAAATAACCAAAAAAAAAAGTGTTTTCCTTACTCACTGAAGTCCATCCCTCCCCCTGTCCAGACCTGCTAAGCCCTTATTCCAAACAAATGCTAAAAGCAGTGCAGGTGGAAGTAAAAAGGAAAGATAACAGCTGGTGCTAAGAAGCATTTCCACCAAATATTTTATTCAGTAAGAGAGCAAGAGACAGTTTAGTCAGATGTGCTTCCTGTCATCCTTTCATAAAGGATGACACTAGTTCATTTTATATTTGAGTGGAAAAGCTAGAAAGAAGGACGAAGGTCAGTGAAATGGGAGGAATACAAAATTTTTCTTTCACTATTCCTGTTTTCATATTGTCCATCAAAAGAGCAATTTTAAAATGTCAGGTAACATGAGTTTCATTTTTATTTTTATCACTTAAATCTGTGATGCTATAATAACTTAATGGCTATGCAAGAGAAGCAGAGATTAGAGTCTGACATTTCTAGATTACTGCTCTTTATACAGGAAAGTCAGTGCTAATTATGCAGTTTATATGGGCTGGTATATTCAGAGGAATGTCCTTGTAAATTAGAAGACAAAAGCAAATATTTATAGGTTTGGAGCTCAGACAAGTATCTTAATTTCTAGGACTGAAATAGTGAGCCTTAACTGAACAAGCACTATTTCTCCTACTATTCAGTGTTTACATTTCTAAGCATAAGAAATAGTTTTTAAAAATATATATTTTTAAAATATATTTTTTTTAAAATGCTTAATTTTAAAAAATTACAACATATTCATATCTAAATATGTTCATATCTAAATTCATTACTTTTGTGGCTCCATTAATCTAAAAATTCTGATTGTTAATTTCCCCACCACTTTAGGCAAAATCCTTATTAAAGGAGATGCAGATCTTTAGCTGAAGCCTGAAAATACAAAAAAGTTGCACTGATCAACAACTGTTGCAACTGTCTAATGAGCTGTTATATCAAACTCTATGTATTCAGGCTTACATATGTCTCAGTATCTTGACTACTGACATCATCCATCTTAAGAGCTGTTTCATTAGAAACAGATTATTTCTCTTCTCGCTGCAGACTAGATGTAGCAGCTGTTCTATATGCAAATGTTGTTGAGTCTTAGCTGTCATTTAGGAGAATCTGAAAGTTACTTTATCTTGACTGCTTTAGGTTCATTTCTGTGTGGCTTGTAAATCATCACAGATAACAGACCACAAAACAGAGTGGTCATGTATGCAAAAGCCCATCACCAGGACTGCAATCTGCTGAGTCTCTATATTGTTATTTTTCTCCTGATGCAAAGTAAGGACTCTAAAGGCCTTATTTATTTTGAAAATAATGGTGTTTATAGTAAAATGCTTGAGAGTGTGAAATTGGGCCAGGCACAGCCCAGTTCCTTACAGCCATTTGTTATTGAGTTTACCTCCTACCGTAGTGCCAATAAAAGAATGCAGCACCATGATGAGAAGTGATAAGAAGACATGCTGGACATGGACAAGGCTTAGAGTAGTTACACAACAGAGGTGATAATGAGAATTTTATAAGTTGCAACAGAAATGAATGCACAATTATTTATGAGTTGAATGTACTTCTTTCAGTATTTACTGTGTGCAATACAGTATACATATATACCCATCTGATAGTTAAAAACCCCAGAAGGCCTGAACGGCTCTCTAAATATTATCAGATATTAAAACTGGAGAAGCCAGATACTATGTGTAAAAAGTCAGTGTGCTGCATCTTCTCAAAATCCAAGAGCTGCACTGCTAAATCTAGTCTGGCAGCACTGAACAATTAATTAGTTAAACCTTTAGCAGAGAAATAAAATATTGCATGTTGTGATATACAAACAGGTGCGCATTGCCCAGAACAGTTACAGGCGCAGTAGACAGAAAACCAGGCATTATCAGGATTTTCAAATTACCTCAGTAATTAGCCTTTCCCAGACGACAAACATATTTCTCACGTTTGGAGTCTACAGCCATGCAGTTGCTGCTAATCAGATGCTGCCATACATCCCTGGTAGGAAGCTCCAGATGTTCAGTAGTTACCTAGCTTTCCATGAGGCAATGCAGGGTCATAGGAAAGAGCTCTGCTTCTTAGAACTGTATCTCACATACTAGTCTAGGCTTAATTCAAAATACTTTTAAAAACTGAGTGTCATAGCAGGCCCGAAAGCATAAATACTGTGGAGCCATCTCAGAAATCATTAACACTATTTTAGGCACCCTTCAAGAAGAGACTAAGCCACAGAAATCTTGCAAACGTGACGAGGCCCATCTCAGTAGAGAAGAAATGGAGATGACAACAACAGTAGCACAAGAAGCCCCAGACTATTCTATAAACTGAAATGTCAAAACTGTAACTGGAAACTGTATCCATATGCACTCGTGATTTTGGAGCAGAACGAAGAAGGACCAGCAGATAGGAAAAATCTCTCCTCAAGTGACCTCTGACAATGCTAGTTCTGTAAAAGCTGTTTACACTAGAAGGTCCTGACGGACTACAACAACCCTCAGAGGAGCAAGAGGAAACACAGATACAGTCTTGGCCAAAACCCTGTTCGTTAGCCACAGAGAAAGCACTGCACTCCAACCTGCATGAAAGATACCTGTGCTTGCTCCCGAAGGTCTTTTCTTATGCACTGGGATACAAACTATATTGTTCAGGCTAAACCTCAGGCAAAGTCTGTGCTATAACATTCAATATGAGATGCAGCTGTTCACAGCAGAAGAAAACTCCAGATGACATTACCAGGCATCTGCTGTAAACCAAAAGAACTCCTCCCAAATGTGATGCCTATAATTAAATGCCCCATTTAGACAGAATGCAGAGCAGCAGAATATGCTGCATGCTCGGTTTTAGCTGGCCAAGAGTACTTCTGCAAGTACACATTGTTCTTGCTCATCAAGTCATTGAACTGCTAGTGGACATGAAGAAAAGGTTTCTATTAAGCCAGCAAGCAGAATGTGTATTATTAGGCTGCACATAATCACAACTAATATAAACACCCACTCACAAGCACCTCCTCTACCACTCATTGCCCTTGAAAGTTTGAGATTGCTTCAGACCACAAAAAAATGCTCGAAAAGTTTAATGCTGACATGTATGTGTGCCCTATCACTTCTAAAAGTGAAACACAGAACTGGAAAAATGTGTTTCATAAAGCATACCAAAATAGAATGATACCTGTGTTCAGTCATGCTACTCTAAACTTGTAGCAACTAAAATTGTTATTGACTTCTGAAATCTTAGCACAATTGTTGTGCTACAAGTGCTTCCAGTGTTATATAAAAACAAGCACATAGTCAATCAAGGGGAACATTAAGGATATCCAATCCAGAATAGTTTTACATGAACTAGTTTGAACTAGTGGGCAAGTTATTATGAGAAAGGGCAAGGAGCAAAGAATTGCAGTGACACAACTGAAACCAATAGTGCCGTGCATGGTGTTCTCTGGTATCTTCAGCCTAATGAGACAGACTGACATATTCTATGAAGCAGATGCAAGCTGCAATGGTCTATTACGCAACAGGTTATAAAAAAGTTGTAGTTTATTTCGGAATAAGTATCATTCAAGTCCAATTAGAAATGTGATAGTGCTGGGGATAATGACAGAAAGAAGCTGTTTTCTGTAAATGCTTTGTTTGATTAAGTCTGCAAAAGTATCTGATCACACAGCAGAAGTTTTAAGATACAAAATTGAACAATTCTTGTCTTAAGATACAAAATTAAACAATTCTTGTCTTTTCCAGAATAGTTTTGATGAAAATTATTTCATCTAGATTAACTGAGCTCTAAATTTGTGTTAGAATAACACTTGGGCATATAAATCACTCCAAAGTCTTCACTAAATTCATAATATATCCAAATTACTTTAGCTCTGTTTTTTACTGCAATAATTTCAAAGGAAGTACCAAGTATTTAAAGGCAATTCTAGGATGCACTGGATCAGAATATTCAGTCTAAGGAGTGTTAAAAACAGAGCTTAAAAGGTTTTACATTTCTGCCAGTCAAAAATATTGAACACCAGTGATGTGTGTGGTACATCTCTAGTTTGCCAACAGCTAAAAATAGCTACAAAATACAGTGTGAGCTTTCGTTGGACTCCCCTGGACTTTTGGTGGAAAGTTAAGGACTATGTTTCCAGGCCTTAACACACGTCTGCTGGAATGCTGCCCCAGAGCCAACACAAGAGGCAAAATCACTAAGTGCTGGCTTTGAGTAGACTGCCACACACAAGGGTTTTGCGCTCGCCACCAGTGCTAGCCTCCAGGGGGGAAGCCAGGTGTGCACTCTCAGGCCAGCCTCTAAAGCATTCCAGGTCTTTGAACGCCATCCTATTCAGACCAGATGAGGATCAGGTGGGTGAGAATGCCATTTGCAAAGCATCGTTTTAGCACTGAAAAAAAATCATTTAATGTTGTAGTGCCAAGACTGACCACTGCTTTCATAAAGGAGTTATTGTGCTTTGTAGCTTATATGAGAGGAGATAAACGAGTCCTGCAAAGAGGAACAAGATAGTGCCAAGCATTCACAGCTCCCCTTAAATTCAATTGTGTTAACACTGCTGAATTTTGTATAACCTTATAACAAAAGGACAGTGGCTCTGCTAATCAGAGGTATTTTTTGTAGGTAGAAAGAAATTATTGAAAGAACACACTACAGCCATTACAGGCTGTTACAGTCTTGTGGTTCTGACAAAGTCATATTGAAACAAAAAGTCAGAGTCCTTAAAAACATGTATTTCATTCCTTGGCATTTAATCTCAAATGTCAGTAGCAAATCTATAACTAAATGAGTTTAATAGGCTATGTGGAAACTCAAGATCAATTCCAAATGGAGAAGGCAGAATTGAAATGCCCTGCTGTATTCCTTTTCTGCATGTGTAAGGTATAGTTACAGCTAAAAAACACCTGAAAAAACACTGTGAAAGTAACTTCACTTCTGTCAGCAGATTTTCAGATATTTAAAGGACTTCCACCAACAGAGATGATTTAATTGTTTTGGTATACATTTTCCACACTGGTTCCTTATAAGGACTGTAAAATGTATAATCCATCCTACAGAAGATTGCCCACTCCATCTGAAGGGCACTTTTTAAGCAGCAGAAGCCATGGGGCACTGTTATTTGATAAGAATCTAATTTATGGAGTGCATTTGAGGCTACAGATGTCAGCTGTATAAAGACAACAATCTGTAGTCGTGCTTTCCCTCCAGAACTTGAGACACCGGAGCATGATGAAATTTAAGACCCTCTCAGATGTCTGTAGAGGTGGACACAGAGAGGGTCTTTGAATACATAATCTTGTGCTGCAGTCTCTGGCTTTGTAATGCAAAGCCAACTTTTTTGTCTTCCTTTTTATTTTATCTACAGTGGTGGCTGACAAATGACCTACCTCTCAGTTCAATATATCTACTTTTAGAAACTTGCAGTTTTGTTCTTGTCACTGCTGGCTTCATCATTCCTCAAATTAAAAGATGGTACGTCTAAACTTTTAGTTACTTGACCAAGGCAACCAAGAAACCATTTTTCATGTGTGATACTGTCTGATGGCTTCTCTTCTATGTGTGCCAGATATAGCTATAATTTACAGGTCATTTCCTGACAGCCAGGATAATAATCTGCTATTGCTTGAGGCAGAAAATCCTTTTGGTGGTCCAAACACAGTGTATAAGGCAACTAAATAATGTAGACTTTGTCTGTTGTCATATTACTACGTGCTGAAAATCTCATATACACTCCTTCCAGACAGCCCAAATTAGCAATCCTACCCTCATTTGCCTTTTCAGATCACTCTTGAAAAGTTATTGCTTTTTGGAGGATTTTTGCCATATCTTAAAGCTCATGGCAAAGCAATCTTCTTTCATGTGTTTTTCACACAAGCTGTTATTCTGAAGTATTTAAAAAAGATCATGTAATATTGAATATCCTGCGCTCTCCTGACTCATGACAGAGGCTATATATAGTAGTTTAGTAAAAATAGAAGCATATCATTATATTAAAATTCCTTTTGTTATCATAAATATATATGCACTAATAAAGTCACCACCACTTTGGCTGTGTTGGATCGCTGGGAGATTGAATGAACACAATCTCTATAATAAAAACTGTTTCTGACAAAAGACCTCAAAGGTAAAAGATGGCTGAGATGATTGACTTTCCTCTTTTTGTCTCTAAACCCCTCTACATGAGCAGTGCCGGGTTAGTGGTTGAGATGGTTAACAGTCTTTTCCAAACTAATTGATTCTATATTGGAAGCTTTCTAGATTACACTGACTAAATTGTGTGTACATGCCACTCTCAGGGCTAACTTCTTTCCTAGATGTGTTTAATCACTCTCAAACATCCAAGACGCAGAACATAGATCATTCTGTCATCTTGCTGCCTAGTAAAGGTTTAATTCACTTCAGGTTTATCTTGGAGATGAGCATCAACAGGAAGAAGACTTGGATATCAAGCTTGTGAAAAGCCTGCACATTGTTTAGATGAAAAATTCTCTTTTATCTCTATTTATTATTATAAGTTCTATTTATTATTATAGGTAGTTATTTTTTAAGTTTCCTAGGAAATCCCAAACTCAAAGTATGTTTCAAAAGCTAATAAATATGCAGTAATCACAAGCATGGAAAGAAATTAATTTTTTCTTTTATGTCAGATGTGCTTACAGAAAAATCACAGGCAAACCTGTCCAAAGTATTATTATTTTTAGCTGAGGCAAGGAATTTAGCAACTTAGATTAGTTGCATATTAGCTCTTATCATCTTAACAGCTGACAGGCTAACCAACAACCAAAGTAAAAACATACCAAATTTAATCAATCTTAAAACATTTGGCTGAAACTTGTTAATAGGTTTGACCTGACAAAAGAGGTTTGACCCTACACACAAGAAGTGTAGGACCCTGATGAATAAGTGATTTATATGCTACCTTCAAAAATGCAGCTTGGGATTGCATTTTGCTACAATATTATACAATCCTTGGCAAGCAATGAACAGTCTATCCCTCATTACACCATCTGGACCGAAAAACAACAGCAAAAAAGCCCTGACGTACACATTCTGTTTTGGCAAAGGCACATGTGGGAGAACAGTTTACCTGAGCCAAGAGCTGTCTTCAGATTCTGAAAAGAATCTGGCTGATTCAGAGACTTGTGACAGTCCCTCACTATGTTTTCATTTTACATCAAAATCAGAAAATCACATCTATCTTCCACATAAAAGTACATTCTCAAACACTACACCATTCATGCCCTTTAAAGCTGCTATATGCATGAACAAGTTTCTTGTTAAAATCCAATTAAGTTTCCAGTTTAAGTTCAAAGTCATCTCAGGAGAGTCAAAGGAGTCATTTGGCATCGTGAAAAAAAATGAAAAAGTGGGAAAAGAAAGATTTTTTTTTTAATTCTGAAGAAGTCCTTGAATTGATTTCCAAAATATTCCAATCACCACTGAAATTTTAAAGGCAAGCAAAGCCTTTTTTGTTTATTGCTTGTTTGCAATTGCTGCAAGAGGTGGAAGGTAGTTGTTTGCTTGCTCTTATTCTAGGGAAACCTTGCTGCTACTGCTATAGTCTGTAGAGAAACAAGGAGAACCCTCAGCTCTCTGATGGTTGTTTAAGACATGAGTGTGGCCATGAAAATGTGTCTGCCTCATTTTGCCCTATCCTATCACTTCAGACTGTTGATGCCCCTTAGCTGTGCTGATCAAAGCTTTTGTGTGATCATGAGGCAAATCCAGCCAGAGAACTGATCTGAAATTAAAAAAATAAATAATCTAATTATTAACGAAGTTGTTGATACTTTGCAGCAGCACTAGCTTACACACACACACACAAAGATACTTACACACACACTGCAAAGATAAGGCACAAAGAGCTAAAGAGGGGCAATGCAATTTCCTTTTTTTGTCTTCCACTCCCCCTGCCCAGACCAGGTTCTGTTACTTCCCCTCAGCCACTCAGGGGAGGAATGTGCCTGGTCCAGAGGTAAGGAGCTGCCCTAGGGCAGACTGGGTCCTGCCACACACCTAGCAGCATCCTCCATTGCTCCTTCATCTTCTGCAGGAAGAACAGTAAAAAAAAAAAAAGAATAAATACTCAACATAAATCCTTGCAAAGACTTGTGATTTAGGGTTGTATTGATGCAGCTAGGGGACAGGGAGGAATTGAAATGGACCTCTTTTACCGAGTTTGTGCATATTTTTCACAGAATGAATTAATGCTTCACTGAGAAGGTGCTTTGTACTTGACATTTCAGGCAGCCTTACTGCTTGGCTCTGGAATTATTCCCATTATTGTTCACAAAAAAGGAAAACTGAACCACTTGGCTTCCCTTTTCCTGAAATAGAAGTCCTAAGATCACAGCTTAGAAAGGAAACTAAATGGCAGATGGCAGCATCTTCGCAAAGTACATGCACTCAGCTACACAGACTAGGAAATTAATTTGTTCAAAGAAAAGATCAGATAAAGAGAAAACTTTGAGTAAGAAACACCAATAATAAGACACTGAAGTTCTCTTTAAAAGTTCTCAGCAAGGTCTTAGTTACGTGGTTACCACAGAGCCAAAAGAAACAATCAAGAAATTACATAGTTCAGTTTAGTTTTGGGCATCATTCTTCACTGCATTAGGAGCAAGAAAAGCTTTTAGAGAATATGAAATTTTGTATATTTATATCTTTTGTCTTCCCCTCACCTTGAATCAACAGTATAGGAAGGCCTCACTTTGCACATCTCAAGGCAGGGTTTCAGTTCTACTTTGTGTACTTGGCAGGATTTATTCAGACATCCACTGCCTTTTCAGCAGCTCTTACCTGCTTTGCATGAGAGTGCCAGGAAATCTATTGTTTTATCCCAAGCATTGGGACAAACCATTACCGATGTGTGCATGAACCCTCATGTTTCCTGGCTCTTTCTACATGACAGTGAGTCAGAGCACACCTTCATCTCTAGATAGGAAGCATCAGAGGAGACATGGTCTGTGTCATCCAATGGATTCCCACGTCAGGCATTCGGTTGCACAGCAAAGCACTGTTCCTCATATGGCCTCTGTGATCCCTCAGCAGTTGTCCTGACAGCTGCTTCACTGCATTTCATATCATTTTTGCTTTGTGCTGCTTTTGATATCAGAATAGCTAGGAAATAAATGGAACCACAGACTGCAGATTGCTTTAAAATCTCTTTTGTTCAAGTGATCGTTAAGATTAAAATAGTGCTGAAAGGAGACTGCTGAAAGCAAGAACAGGATTTAGGATGTTGAGGGAGACCTGCACAGTTTAAAAACACTCAGGAGAATCCCTGTTGTTTCTAGCCATGTTATGAGACACAGAAGGTCTGAATTCATGCTATTTATATAGCAATCTCTTCTGAGTCTACCCAAAGACTAGGCACCCTGAAATTCAGAAAATCATCCAAAAGAGGAGAAAACAGAAGAACGTCCCCCTGTGAAACTGTTCTGTTTAATTCTTATAACCCTGAGTTATGTATCCCTGTTTGGACCCTCAGCTTCCTTGGCAGATTTTATTACTGTATTACCTGTCTCCTTGGGGTATACAGCTGCTCAGTGAGCTTGTATTCATAAAGCTCTTGAAGGTCCACAGATGGAGAACTAAGAGAAGCAATCTATATTTTTTTACACTGTATATTCATGTACCATCTTTTTCCTTAAAGCTTGGCCTTGAATACCTGTATAACTAAGGTATGTCTCCCCTTGGGCACAGTGACAGAACAAATTTGCTCTTGATTGCTTCACAAAGTTGATTTCTATCAGTAGTGCATTATATTGCTATCCAAACAGAAGCCAAGACATCTCAAAGAAAGATGGGTGATAAAAAGAGAATTTCATCTTTTTTAGATGCATCAGAATCAAGGCAGGCAGCCATCCTCAGCATCAGTGATGCTAACAGCAGAACACACCAAATCAGAGCAGTACTGCATATCGGCTGATGCATAATCTTCTCCAAAGTGACACTGTCATTGCATGCTTTGCTTGTGCCACATTAGATTCTCAGTAGAAATCAAGGTGGGAGGAGGAGGAATTTCAACTCTAAATATGTTTGAGGTCATCCTTTACATAATGCTACTTTGGTTATGTTTTGAGAAATCCTTCAATATAGTCAATGAGTCTACATTCACACCTAAACCATCTCACTGGAGACAATGCAATTACAGGTGGAGAAGCCAGGTGCAGCCTTTCCAATTATTCTGAAAAGTCACAATTGCAATGGTTATGCTTCCCTAGTCACAAGAGGAAAAAGAGAAAGCAAAATATGCTGGCAGCTAATGAGCATACAGAAATGGACCCTGTTATATTTAAGGAAAGAAAGACGAACACACATGCATGCACATTAAGAAGTTTACTCTGCTATTTTCCTTGTTACCAGTCAGTGCAAACTTCCCTAGTTGGGAGGGCTCACAGACAAGATTTATCTGAGGTCAGTATTCCTGACTACTCACACTGCTCTTCAGGATTTCAGATTTATTCTCCCTAGTGAAAACTTTAAAACTGCACATAAAGGACAGCTCTAATGACATAAGTAATAAAAGTGAGTTGAAACAGGAATTCAGATCTACTCTTTGCCAGAATGCAGTTCTTCCTGGAGTTTTATTACATACCTGAGATTATCAGCCAAATTCTGCCCAGCTGGGAGATAAGAGTTATTAACTGAGAAAGTCTTGTGAATGGTTCATCAATAACAGTTTGTGTGAAAATTTCCTCAATTTTTGCCTACAACAAGTCTCATAGGGCTGAAGTTAAACTCTGATCTGAGCACAAACAGAAAAGCTGTTAACTGGCTGCTTTCTCCAGAGACACTCAGGTTTCTTTCACTGAGACAACGTTCACAGTTTTCGTAAATGGAATAGAGTGGAAAAATAAAGAAACATTCTTTTGGGAAAGAGGAGGAACTAAATAGGCATAGCCAGTAGCCCAGAATGGGTTCACAGTTTAGCTAAGGAGGCAGCAACCCATTTATGATCCCAAACAGTATTTTTCAAACTTGCGTCTCAGCTGAGGACACAATTTGCTGCACTTCTGAAAGATTGTAGAAGAATGAGGACAAATGTAGTCATCTGGATTTACAAGGATATACATTTACCAGTTTAGTACAGCATGAACTCCTTTATTTGATTCATCCAAAAAACTCAAGTTACTATGAGCCCATTTTTAAATTCTTGCCACAAGAGATAAGGCCTCTCATGCTGAGTGCACGATCTATGAACGTTTAAGTGTAAGGCCGCGCAATGGTCCTTTCTACCACAAGCTTCAGAAAACTAAATGCTGACAAATTGTCTGGGGTCAAGCCTGTGAAACACTCCATACGTGCTAGATGAAAGAGCCTGACACCACATGGCTCTCAAATGTTAGTAGCTTTGCAAAAAAATGCCCTCTTCCACAGCTACAATTTTCTTGTTCAATCCCCAGCAAAAGGGTTTTCAGTTAAGTTCTGGCAAAACCCCATATACCATTTAGGCATGACAAAACGAAAATAAACATGTTTCCAGTCTTCATTGTAAAAGCAATTCTGTATAGTTCACAACCAGAAGAGCTGGCCCTCAGCTCTTCTAAGCTGTGCTGAGGTCAGTGGGCCTGTGAGCACATATACCACTAGCTGATGGTTAGCCCAGCTCCTTAGCAGGAAAGTACCACTCCATGTGTTTCAGGCAAGTGGCAAAGCCAATACAGTATGATTTCAACTCATTTCAGTGGAAAGATAATTCTGCTTTCCCACGAGGACCATTCCTCTACTGCAAAGTAACTTGTTTGGGAAGTCCGGCTGGCACTGCAGGTGCTGGGTGCCACAGCAGTGCTCAGGAAGTACCTCAGGAATTCTGACCAGGTGGAAGGGAGCAGGTACAGCCACTACCCAACTTCATTAGACCTACAGGCTTTTGTTTCTGACAGATTTAAGATGATGGTATCAGAAAACCATGCCCAGAAACATTCCTGTAAACTGGAGACTCTCACTCAAGACAAAGTAATTACCAAAAAGAAAAAAAGCCTGCACGTCAAGAAAATGGTTTTCACATCTTTGAGAACAAGTAATCTGGCTGAAGCACAGGCCATGTTTTCTAAGTTGGAGACAAAAGTAATTTGTTTGTTTGGTTTTTTGTTATGTTGCAGTTGTGTCAAACACAGGTGCAATTTTGAAAGCAACAGCTTGTGTTAAATGTATCGCAACTGGGGCATTAGAAACTTGAAACTTGACTATAATTAACACACAGTGACAAACGTTTCACAACATAGCTCCACATTAATTACTGTGGTGGAAACACAGAAAAACCACAGAACTACAGCCTGTTCCTGAGTGGACAGAGAAATACTCTGGGACCTCTTCAAAGTGGCAAATGTTTCCAGAGAAAAGAAAATAATTGTTCATGTAGCCACAGTGTCACAGCATCTGACAATTTTGTTAAACATCTGAGAATATTTGATGCTTTCTTTCTTAAACTCAGTAAGCTGGAGACATGCTATTATGTCATCACCTAAACCAGTGTTTAAAAAGTTTTCTATCCTCATTGTTGCGGGAGAAATGAGAAAATAATGTGAATTCTAGCTATTTTTTAGCATTCAGAGGTAAAAAGTGCTTAATAATTACAACAAATATGAGTATTATGTAGATACTCCTGAGATATGGAAGAATCCCTCCAGTACCTGTTTATCAATAAGAGCTATGCTCTGAGGTTATAAAAAAGTATTTATACATAGCAAAAATCAATACTTCCAGCCCAGTTTTGATGAGGTTAAAAGCAATGTTCCTCGAGCATCGTGACCAAACCTTACTGGTTAGTTTCAAAAGTATTTTAGAACCTTTCCTAGCAAATCCAAAAAGTTTTAATTGAACATACTTTTCCTCTAATGCCCCCAACAGCACATAAATTATAGGAAGAAGATTCATTATCAGCTTCAATGAGTTATAATCACCACAGAAACTGAAAGTGTGAATTCAGGTGCTCCGGTCTTCACAAAATTGTTACTACTCTTTTTTGTGACAAAGATTAATTATGAATGGCAGTGGCACTAGAGTAGACATCTAGATAATCAAGGCCGCTGCCATCTATTCTTGGTATCATAATCCAGAACACGATTTCACAGGCATCACTGTGAGTATGAAGGAATAGATATAATGACATTTAAGAAGGTTAATGCAAGAAGAGCAGTATGTTTGGTTTCAAACACCGTAACCTGAAGGTAAACTAACTGGTTGTCTCTGGTAATCAATTACTGAAAAGTGTTTGATGAGAATAAAGGTTTTGTTAAATAGTTCTAAAGGTTTTTCCCTTGATTATTTTTCCCCTAAACTTTCATTAGATGCAAAATACTGTAACCATTTTGTGGTGACATGAACTAAGGAACCTTGCTGTGAGACTCCACAATAGAGCACAGCACAATAGCTCCAGAAAATAATGGCTGTGACTGTAGTAAACCAAAGTGAAATATGTTATTTGCATCAGTTTATAACCACACTGAGATGGAATGTACATATTACAGCTGTAAAGGACACAATTGATGTCATCACAAATGACCTATCACAACATGAAGTCACTAAGTGTTTTTTAAAACTGTTTCTGAAAAGCATTCATGGGGAAACAAATTCACAGATCTAACACTTGACATCTCCTGGGCAACTTTAAAAGGAAGCAAAAAAAAAAAAAGATGAAAATATTTCTGCTTAAAATTATTCTGCTCTTTCATTTTATGTTCTTCATTTCTTTTCTCTCCCCTGTAGTTAGTGCAAAAGATACAGGCTGAAAATATCTTCTACTAAAGTTAGCAGCAAAAGTCCCATTAACGGCAGTATACACTGGCTCCAGGAAAATCACTTGCAATCAGCAACACAGCAAGACAGTACTTCTGATTGCCATGTCCCAAGTTCTAATATTATTTTGAGTAGAGTAAAATCTAGCTAATAACCACTCTAGACTAATACCTGACCAAGCACAGCCAGCTTGCTGAAACTTTAGAAATGCATTCGTCATACAGAGACAGACCTCAGGGTCTGGTCTGTACTTCTATCTCATGCAGTCAGCAGTGTGATAGCACTGTTAGAGACTTTGGAGAAGACTCAGTTGTCACAAACATACAGTCACTATAACCAAGAGAATTGTTTTTTAAAAATTACCAAAAGAGGAGAGGGATACTGAAAGCATAAAGATCTCTTGAGATATGTCAAATGGCATAAAAGTCCCCAATATTTCCTCTTCCTATGAATATCAGATTTTATGATTTCTTTTTCTGGTTAACAAACCAACTGTGAATGTCTTGCTTTTATGAAAAACTCAAGCCCAGGTAGGTGACACATCCTTTGGAGATGCTTAAATCTTGATCTGTCATCACTTTGCCCTCCATTATCAGCATACAGTGTTCTCCAAAAACAGTTTTATTTAGAGTCAGATTTATAAGGAAGAAAATGCAGATGCAGAAGCTCCATGTAGCCACATATGAAGCAAACCAGGCTGAGAGAAGGCAGCAAATCCCCAGCCATCCCAATGGCTACCACCCAGTACTCTAGGAAGTGCTCTGTGTGTATGAAAAAATCACTGAATGGTGTGTGGCCAACCTAGCAGCTCTCAAAAGTCTGCTCAGTGAAAGCAGAGAAATACTTTCTGCAGAGAAAATACTTCCTGAGCTGTAAAACTTGAATGAGAATTTATAGCTATAAAGCTCCTGATGTACAAACCAAGCCAGAGAGAAAAGCTGCTCAGACCAACACTGAAATCCCTGTTCCACACACTGTCACCCAAGGAACGGTCCTTCGTGCCAAGTTCACTTTTCCTAACCAGTAACTTATCTCAGTCCTCTCAACCATGGTAAATCTGATCTTTGTGTTGATCAAAATACAAATATTTCTTCAAATGTTTGATCTTCTGCAATTGAAGCTGCATTTCAATTCAAACAGCTTAGTCATGGTGGAAACTGTTTACTATTTAACTTGCAAATTATTCTGTTGAGAACAAATAGGTGTGCAATTCATTCTTAAGCATGAGAAGGAAGCTATGAAAATGCAGTTTAATTTTTTCATATAGGCTGTCTTGGCACTTCTTGAAAAAGAAACAGAAAATCTTGCTTTTCTAGTGATACACTCATTGAAAGAAATATACAGTGGAAATTACAAAAAAAGTCACACACACTGAGATTTGCTTTCATTTAAATTTAACTCTTAAAAGACTTCACAGTAGCTCTTAAATGTTAGGGAATTTTGGTAGCATGGCCACATTTATTTGAAATCCTACAACTTGCATTTGCCCTATGTAACACTTACAAGCTTTTCATATAATACCCTAATACATAGGCACTCTTTGTTCAAATTAAGATCAGGTAGGAAACATTGTGGGGTTTATAAACCCCACATTTATTACAAGAGATCAATTATTCTGATCAATGGTGAAATACAGCATAAACAGTATGCAAATCAGCCTTCATTAAAAGAAGAGGACTTCATTAAAAGAGAACTGCTTTTATGAAAGAATCACTTGTACATGTACTTGCTTTCATACTCATCAATATTTCTGTGAACAAGGAAGTATTCTCTATGTACAAACAGCACGTCTTAAAACATCGCCTGGTTTTAGAAGACATTTGTCCCTGTCTTCTTCTCTTTGAATTAAGTGAAGCCAGTCTCTTTCAACAGCTGGGGACTCCCCCACGACCCCAAAAGCAGAACCACTAGATTTTTCAATTTCTTCTCCTCAGACCTAGACCGTGGTCTCTACATCTATTACAGTCCCTTTCTGAATATATTCTAGAGAGGAAGGTCTTCCTTTGCAGCACTGATTTTGTTTCAGGTCCATTATACCTAGGCACTTCAAAAGCATTTTGAATACTTAAGAAATCCTAAAACATAGTTGCGAGAGAAGAACTTGTAATCTCCTGCTAAAAGACCCATGCCATCTGTCCAGAATTTCAAGAAATTGCTGTGAAAACATACAGCCAAGAACATAACCGCATCCCCAGATTTCTTTGTAAATGCATTCTTAATGTTCAGGATAATTACATTCTCAACAAGCTTTGATAATAATTACAGAATTTTCCTTAGGTAATGTAGAGACTTCATAAATGGTGACGATATTTTAGTGCCTTGGTCTACAAAAGCCACAATCATAGAAAAATCTTACAAAAATCTCCAAGGAAGATTCTAAGAGTTTGCTACATTTACTAAATAATTTAGCAGCTGCTTTCCCTCTGTTTTTTCCAGGGAAAGGAATAGGTTCTTTTTGACAGAGTGGCACTGTGTTAATTTTACTCCTTTGGGCTCTACCTAATGTGCTCTTGGGTGTCAGGATGAGCAGCTGCAGTCTTCCTCAGCTTCTCACCTCGGGGCCATGCCCAGGGCTCAGCTCCTGACTACCTCCACTCAGCACCTACTTACACCTCAGCAGTAGATAGCAACACAGTATGGATTAGAACCATGGCAACACACCAGGCTTCAAGAGCTGTATTTTCTAACATACGTGTCTACCATGATCTAGTTACATAATGCAACTGCACTTACACAGGATGGCCTTTCTTGAAGGAAAAATATCAACAATCTCAGCAGAGACAGTGACTTTCCAAAATATTGGCAGAATACTGCAGTTGGCAAGTAACACTTGCTGAACTCATTTGACATCTGTCTGAAAATTGCCCATGAACAGTTAGCAAGGTTCTCAAATGTGCTCATTATCCGGAGGATTATTCTCGATGTGCAGTCAGCTCATAAAAAGGTTTGCTGCAAATACTCAAGTCTCCATCAGGTCAATTACTTACAGAATTGACACAATACTGCTTTCTGTGCTCCGACTCCTCTGCCTTGCACAGCATGAGTTGAGAACAGCACAACTAAGTGCACAGCTCTGAGTCACGATATGGAAACACAATGCTAAACACTTGCTTTTTACAATCATCTATCTTAGCAAAGGCTGAGCTTTTGATTACTTACAGTATGACAGCCAGGTTGGAAAAAGGGACAGATGAAATTAAAACCAAGGATCCAAGAGCTGAATGTTGCTGCCCTGCTGAAAAGCTTTCTTTTATGCTAGAGAACAAAGGAAAGGAGATGCGACTTCTCTTTGTCTGTGCCAGTGTCTCCAGACATGATATACTCTTTATTGACAGACAAAACCCAAATCTGATAAAAGCTTTCTACGCTCTGTGACAGTCCACATCCTGCTGTTATATGATCTTTCCATTTTGACACCAAATTCAAGAATATCGTGGCAAAACTAAAAACTAATTAATTACTATTTAAGGCTAAAGAACTTCTGGACAATCTGCTAAAAGTACCACAATAACATTAACAGTTGGACTTGATCTTTGCCAAGCTAAATGATTCTATAATTCTATGATATGGGGCACTGAAGTGCTTTCACTTGTTATTTAGATGAAACTAATGGCTTTAATTCATCTAATTTATTTCTCTCTTTTTAAAATGAGCAATTAACACAGAAGTTTTAATGTGCTATAATTTGAGCACATTAACTATACACTGATATCATTACTTGTAATTCACATTCTTGATATATGATTCCCACATACTGTATGGCTGCACAATTCAATTTCAGGTCATGACACATGACAAGGGAAAGGTGCTTTGTCAGACTGATATTGTGAATAATTTTTTAAGATACCTCCAACATAAGACTCATTCTAGGAAGGCCTGAGTTAGGCATTTAAAGGTCCTAGATTAATTAACATAATCTTTAATAACAGAATTTGGCAACTTCTAAAATTCTTGACTGTTAAAGCATCACAAAATATTTACCTCACTGCTTTAGTTCACATTTTCCTGCTTAATCAAGCTTAGCATATTCTTGCTTCTGCAAGATAAATATTATTTGAATTACTGTGCAGAAACAATATTACCAGAAATAGTTTGTAGGAGCATTTGCCCTATGGCCAAGAAAATATATGTCACGTAGCTACTTAAATATCACCCCTCTGCAATCTTACAAAGAGTGATTGAGATCAGTCCTGAAGGCAACAGGAATCTTAGCTAAAACAGCAGACCAAGACTCCTCAGTAGACCTCAGCAAATTTTGGGTTGTAGTTACACTATTTACCAATTTTATGCAGTTTTCTTTCAAGTATCATACCCATGTGTAGCAAGAAGTTCAGTTAAAGTAGGAATGTGAGCTTTAATGTTCATATTTTTACAGCAGAGTAGTGAGACTCATGGTAAGTCTCACTACTACTTAAGGAATAGCAGGGAAAGCAGGGAGCTCTCTTCTTGTTTTTCCCTCAATCTTACTAAAAAAACCCTAGAAGTCTCTAAAATATCACTCTTAACCACTTCACCTGCAATTTGCTCAAAAATTACTACAGGAATGGTGTAAAACACGCCAAAATTAAGAACACCACCTAAACTTACTTTTCTTTTTAAAAAAAAGCAAATCAATGAAACAAACCCAATCAAAACATAAACCAGAAAATTATGATAATCCCAGGACCAATGTAAGAAATACTCATCCTGGACAGCTATCTGTAGATTTCATAGCTAAGCAGAAAATTTCATATAATAACTAGGAACCTTTCTTCCAAATGTAGTAAGGCTTTTGTTGCTTCTAATCCTTTCAGAGCACACGAGATTGGACACCACAGCCATGACATTGCTGGCCTGAAAAGCTATTTTATGTAATTTTGCAGTTTGTAAGACGCAGTGGTTGCAATTTTCCTTTCCCTCAAATATCTACACAGTATTCTTGGTAACTAATGTACCTGATTTATTAAAGAAAAAAGCATAGAAGAATATACACTCAGGTAGAGAGTGCAATATATAGTTTCCTAAAATACTTCATCACATACAGAATATTAAAAGTGTTTGTGAGACCTCAGTGATTGAGTCCATTAAATACACTGAACTATCTACCTCTCACTGTACATCTCCAGTCTATGAGTGCTGTATTTCTCACCACAGTCTTCTAGACCTAGACTCATATTTTCATTATGTTATAGCATTTCACGCTTGGTGATTTCCCCCTCTGGGATTTCCAGTGGAGTGGTTATCAGAGATTCACAATGAAGCCAGAAAGAAAACCACCCTACCAGAGCAGGGATGTGTTTTGCATTTCTTTGGTCTCTATCCCAGTGACCCCAGTGGACCAGTACTGCAGGAGAGATTCACTCTCCAAGCATTGCAGTATCATTTGTGTGTATACCTTTCACAACTACATTTATTTACAAGGATGTACATGGGTTTGCTAAGATCATTATGTTCTTACAGCCCTGTGGGATAATCAAGGGCCTCCACCTAAATACCCTGTTCCCAAACACTTCATGCTACTGCTTGGTGGGAAGAGATCACAAAACCAAATCCTATGACAAGTAGTGAAGGAGATCACAGTCAATCTCTACCTCACTAAATTACCCCAGTTACAGGACAAAATCAATTGAAACAGCAAGCAACTCCCATTATCCTCTTCTGTGGAAGGGGAGAGGGAGATGTAGGTCTTCGTCTTCAAATAACTAAAAAAGTTTTAAGAATTTGGAAATAGTTTCTAGTCTGTACATATTTAGCAAGTGTTCAGATTGTTTCTCTGCTGTTTTTTCACCTCAGTATGAAAGAGAGACACAGGATAACAGAGCATTAACTCTGACAGCATGTCTAGAGGAGAGCTCTGACTGCACCAGGCATAAGAAATGGACCACCTGTCAGGAGACCCTGCCAACAGGGTCACCTCCAGGGCCACGCTGTCATCCACTCATGCAGGGGAGACACAGGCTCCTTTAAAAAGCACTCTGCTGTAGTCCAAGCCAGAAAGTTGTTTCTGTAGTGCAGAAAGATGTGCAGAAACAGAAAGGTCATTTTATAGAAAGGGCTTTTATCTTTTCATCTAAATACTATTTGTCCTGTCCAAAGTAAATATTAAGTCTTCTATCCACTTGTGTAAATCTTGCCTGTTGCATGCTTCTATTCTTTAGCTCTGAAGCAATGCAATAGTGAAACCCAGGAACATGAAACCTACATTCTCCAGCTACTAGTGTGCCTTGAAGGACTCAGCACTGATCCAGCAGGCTTAATGCAGCTCATCTCATCTCCATGAAAGGACAATAAATAGCACAGGTGCCCATGAAACATGTTAAGACAGAAGCTTCAGGGATGGCACATTCTCTCCCACAGAGAAGCCTCAAAGCTCCCCAGTGCTGGAGGCAGGACTGGTGCAGCAGCTAGGAAGGGCTGCCATTGCAGGAACCCGAGTTGCATAGGCAAGTTGCCAGCACGGCAGCCAGTGAAGTGAAAACCCATTAATAGGCTGCCATCGTGGTTTATCTTACATGATACACAAATGCTGTTTGCTCATGAAAAGTAGAGTCTGATTCGGGGAGAGAGAAGAAGGAAGCCAACAAGAATAACTCAACTGTGTTAATTTATTTCTAGACTTATACGGAGCCTACTCTGGTGCTGATCTTTACATGGGTAAGACAGCATACATATCTCTCTCCTCTGTATCTCTACCAGTCTGTCCTATTCTGTCTGTTTCCCACCAAAGTGTGCTTTTGTTAGCAGGACACATATTAACAATATTTAGAGGATTTGTAGGTATTCATGTGCATAATTACCACTAATGCTATTAACTTTAAGATGAAGTACATTATTTTTAATTCTTAAAATAATTTTAAAGTGTTCCATAAAAGATTTTGAAAGCTTGTCCAGAAAGAAAATGCTACGAAGCAACAAACTGCGAGAAACCACAAAATTATTTTCATATATCCCTATAAACACTTAAACAGTCAACGTGTTGTGCATGCTTAACTTTTTAAAAATATTATCATCCATGAAAATTATCAGCCATAAAAGCATTATTTCAGTGGCACTGCTATACACTAGCCTATTATCTTGCATTGTGGCACCTCATGAGAAAAAAAAAATAAGGGTATCAGATAAATGCATTAAGACACTTAGCTTATTAATGTCCAGTCATATTGAAGCTCATTTTTCTTGCCCCAGGCTTTTATGATCTAGCAATGGAAATTTTTTCTTCATATTTTTCAGAAATAACAGAAAATTCCAAGACATGGAAGGCGCTGCTAATAAAAGAAGAAAAGCTGAGTATCATCAGGGTTAATAGCTCCTATTTGAGATCCATGAATGATTACAGAGTTACTTTTCTATATCGAACTTTCAAGTTTCTTTAATAATATGCTGCCTCTCCAGGACATAGGTGCGCTCGTGGTACAAAGCCTACTTATTCATCACATGGAATAGAAGAGCCGGAGGAGCAATGGCGTCAAAGGTTTCATGCTTATACATTTTGACAGTAGTTTGTTGGGCAAGTGCTCTTTGGTACTTAAGTATAACTCGTCCTACTTCTTCCTACACTGGCCACAGACAGCTCAGTAGCATATCCATAGCCAGAAAAAATGTTTCCTTTGGCAACATAAGAACTCGACCTATAAATCCACATTCCTTTGACTTTCTTATCAATGAACCAAACAAATGTGAGAAGAGCATCCCTTTCTTGGTCATTCTTATCAGCACAACTCACAAAGAGTTTGATGCAAGGCAAGCCATTCGAGAAACATGGGGAGACGAAAACAACTTCAAAGGAATTAAAATTGCCACACTATTTCTTCTTGGAAAAAATGCAGATCCTGTGTTAAATCAAATGGTAGAGCAAGAAAGCCAAATTTTTCATGACATTATCGTGGAGGATTTTATTGACTCTTACCATAACCTCACTCTGAAAACATTGATGGGGATGAGGTGGGTAGCAACATTTTGTTCAAAAGCAAAGTACGTTATGAAGACAGACAGTGATATCTTTGTAAATATGGATAATCTTATTTATAAGCTGCTCAAACCTAACACCAAGCCAAGGAGAAGGTACTTCACTGGTTACGTTATAAATGGAGGACCAATAAGAGATGTTCGCAGTAAGTGGTACATGCCCAGAGATTTGTATCCTGACAGCAATTACCCACCCTTCTGTTCAGGCACTGGCTACATTTTTTCAGCTGATGTAGCAGAACTGATTTACAAAACCTCCCTTCATACTAGACTTCTTCATCTTGAAGATGTGTACGTTGGACTCTGTCTTCGAAAGCTGGGCATTCACCCCTTCCAAAACAGTGGCTTCAATCACTGGAAAATGGCCTACAGCTTGTGCAGGTACCGCAGGGTGATCACAGTGCACCAGATAACACCAGAAGAAATGCACAGAATTTGGAACGACATGTCCAGCAAGAAACATCTTAGATGTTAAGATTTTTACAGATGTAAAAACCTTTTTTTAATTTTAGTTAATTCTTGTTATTTTTTGACAAAGTGATCTGCTGATTTACAGGTTAAACTGTGGGATATTAACTGTGAGAGGATTTTTAATGACTGCTTTTTCATTCTCACTTTGACTACTGGTTTACGGATTCCAAGTTCTTTTCACAAGGACATTACCCAATTGAAATCTGAATTCATATCTGTCACATAACATCCATATGAGAAAGGACAGTAAGTAAGCAGCTATTGCAAGCTGCTTAACAGTTCATGTTCCAGCTTCTGAGATAAGACTCCAGCCCTAAGAAATGTCAAATTCCAAACACGCTTTTATTCCTTTTTCAACATCCTAAAATGATCTCTACTTAGAGATTTGTTAACAAATTGAGCAGTATACATTTGCACTGACCTTATACACTTACGCTGATGTGTATATTTTATAGTAAAATGTGTGCAAATCCCAAATATTTACTGATGGTGTAATAGAAGAATTCACACAGATAAGAATATTGAAGTTTCATAGGCCTCAGAGACAAACTCACACACTGAAGTACATACTCTTATCCACCAAATGGTATTTCTTTATTTCAGAAAACACCCATTTCTGCCTGAAGTAGCCCCTCAAAGATACTACAGATTGTACTTAGTTCTAAATTGTATGTGAAATAAGACAAGAGAGATGTATGAAAAAACTATCTTTAAAACACATGAAAAAAGTGTTAAAAACTTTTCATTTCAAAGCAAGTGCAATGTTTCTCATTAGCATCAATAGATCTATTATATGTCTTGCATAGTAATATATCATTATATTGAACCATTGAGGTGTGAATAAGCAGCGTATTTGTTCAACATCTGTCTATGTGTTATTTATTTTTTAAAGTAACACAGAGGCTGCTTTTTAAGGGGAAGCTCTGGTTTTTGCTACAGTGCATGCATGAATGTGATTCTACCACAAAAGTAGAATTTTGTCCAATAAACGAACATTCAAAGTTTTCCATTCATTGGGCAACAGAGTATGCAGCAGTTGCTCGCTACTTTCACAGCAAATTAGCGGGCTTTTAAGAATCACTGTTTAAAGAAAAACAAATCCTAGCCTTCGTTACAAAACTGCAGCTCCTAGGTTATTCATAACAGAACCAAGAAGCCCACTTGAAAGGTCCCCAGAGCATGTGACAGAAATCAAATACACAATGCTTTATTCAAGTTTTATGATGTGCTTATGTCTGTTGACCATGAAAGTTAATGAAGTGTCGTGAAAACTATTTCCTGGAAAATTATTTGATAAATTCAAGTAATCTCCATTCAGCATCACCTTCTAATAAAGAGCTAAAAATCTGACACTCTTCCACAAATAACTGAATGAAGAAATTGCAGACAAGTTACGAAGATACCAATCTCACTATACGTAATTAGCTGTAGATCACTCACACTGTCCACAGCACACAAAAAAGTCTCATTCATTTCAGTTAGCATTATGTGCAACATATGAAAAACTGTTAAGTCTACACATTATTCAGGATGTCTATAAAATTATCAGAAATTAACTCAATAAGAACTTAAAGGAAAACTCCAACCTGATTTTGCTATAGATACACATAGCGCTTTACAAAAACAGGAATAAAGATACTGCCAGAAAAGGTTTGCAGTTTTATGGCAAATTTTTAGTCTTATTCACAGAAGCAGCACAATAATTTTGAAAATAACTACTTGTAAGAGGAAGTGTACCTGGCCTTTAAACCACAAGCAGTAGTTGTTTCAAACAAATCTACTTCGGATCTAAAGGTGAAGCTGCAGATAGCCCAGGAGTTACTGCTAATCAACAGGAGCTCATTTACCTTTCATAAATGAAAATTGGTAGTTTTATATAAAACTAATGAATCTCTCTCTAATCAAGATTTATTCTTTCATAGTTGAACTAGCCTGAGTTAAATCAGGGTAGAATGCATCTCCATTCCCTGGGTAAGTCAGACAGCATTGATGCCCCCCCTACCAGGGACACACTTTATAATTATTTCAACCCACAGGCTGCAATTGCTTCTGCTGTCCCTCCACTGTGCCGTAATTGGGGTTTCTGAATCCATCCAAATGGATTTGGTGGCCTTACTACTTCTGCTAATGCTTCTGTGGCCTTTGGTTAGTAACCAAGAGGACAGCAGGGCTCCAATCCACTTACCTCAGGGCTTAAGAAGCATGCTAGCCTTGAATTTCTCCTAGTACAAGTAGACTGCATTAAGGATTGGAAGGTACACCCTGAAAATAGGATCTGAAACAATCTATTTCCTGCCATTTATAAATAGATATATCTTTAACAGAAATGTAAATGTTCATCTTGAAACTTATGTACATATTTCTAAGGCATTTTCTTCTGTATTCAGCTGTATATATGTGTAGAGTTTGCTTGCTACCTAGTATTCTGTTATGCATGGAGCTGAGTTAGGCATTATATTTGTCCAGTGTTTCAAGAGCCTTAAGCATGTGTGCCCTAACTTTTGAATGTACAAGATTTTTTTCTTTATTTGTCAAGTGAATTTGAAAAAAAACCACAACAAAAGCCTAATACTGTATTTCTATTAATTTTCTGATACTAGACTTCACTACCTTTTTTACACTTACATAGCAGATCTATTGTTTTCTCTCTACTCAGAAGTTACAGTATTGCATTCAGAAGCTAGAAGGGAAACACCACCACTACTCATAGGGACAGATTACTGTTCCTTCCACCCAGTAGTATTTGTGCCACATGGGGTACTGTTAACAAACAAGTGTCTGCATTAAGCTTCCTTTAATAAAAAACAGTTGTGTTAATTAAAAGTCATTTTGAATCACTGAGCATGGGACAAATTGCAACTTGGTTAAGACATGCTGGCTTCTAGTAACTTGAGAAGTGTAACTATGATCTCATTTTGAATCAAAAAGTATACATAAACAAAGCACACTGAGTGAAGAAGCTAGGGAGAAATGCCTCTCCTTAGGAGGAGTTTTTCACAAGAGCATTTTTTTGCTAAAACTGAGAGTATACAGAAGTCTCAAGGTGCATTTTCCATGTTTCCTAATAATGTTAAGTACCAATTTTGATTCTTTACTGGGATTTTTATTTTTGTCTTTAAAATGTAGATGGCAATGGCAGTTTGTAAATGAAGAGTGTAATTAACTAGAAAAGCTTGTCATCAGTAACCAAACTTTAGGTGTATTATTATATATGACTGTCTGTACTTATGTATTTATTTGTCTAAATTGTATATATCGTTTTACCTATAGTGTTGGTAGGAGTGCATTCTTTTAGATTAAAGTATTATGTACAGTTTTGTGGGATTGCCAGCAAAGCTGCTAATCAAGATACTATTTTTTTGTATCAATGTCAAATAATAAAAAAAAAAAAGAACAAGACCAAATGAAAAATTGAAGGTGTTCTGTAAGTTTTCTTCTTTATTCTCCATGTCTTTCTAGAAGCGCAAGCAGTGTTTTATGAAAACACAATACCAGTGAACACCAGTGAACAGGCTGATTTGTAGTAAAGAAGAATATTGTGCTGTACAAGCTGATGTCCACACTGCTTCATCTGAAGAAAATCAAATTTTTTTGCCATCATCAAAAGCTACACATGAGAGATGAAGTACAAATGTTTCAAACCCCACATCTCATAAAAACACAAAAACATTTTGAAACTGCTGTGTGACTGCACGGACAGTACCCAAACAGAGGGAAGGCTGACGTGAGAGAGCCTTTTTCTTCCATGACTTCCCCAAAAGCACCAGGAAATAAATAAAAAAGCACAATCAAAATACCCAACAATTATTCAGCTCGTCTCATGTAGTGTTTGTCTCTCAATACAAATATATTATGATGTTGTTTTCTCCAGTAGGGAAGCCTGGGTGACCTTAAGGGTCTTCACATAAAAATACAAAAGAACATAAAAGCAAAACATAGTCCCTTTTATTGTGAGATCTATTCAGAATAATTCCTCTGTCTCCATTGTTTCTTTTGCACTCTCCTGTGTAGAATCATAGAACGGTAGGGGTTGGAATGGACCTCTGAGGGTCATCTAGTCAAAGCCCCAAAGCAGGACTGCCTAAAGCACATTGCACAGGACTGTATCTTGCCCTTGGTGAACTTCCTTAGGTTACTCTCAGCCCAACTCTCCAGCCTCTCTACGTCTCATTGAATGGCTGCATAGTCTTTAGGTGTATCAGGCACTTGAAGTATCTAATCTCATTATATACTGGTTTCCAAGTTCAGTAGTCCAAACACATTAATGAAATTGAAGGAAAAATAACACACACTCCAAAGGAAGGTAGCCTTTGCAAGCCACAGAGTATTTTCTGTGTCAACTGTTTCAGAAGCACCTGAAGAATTCTACAGAGTCCTCAGTATCTGCAGCATAATGATATGTTTTAAAACAACCAGGAGTTTCATATGCAGTAAAAACCACTCCAATCACTGTCATTTTTCTCTCATTTTCACCATAGCAGCCTGAGTCTACTTGCAACACTTAACACGATGTTTAATTAATATACAGCTTGAAGATATACAGATATTAGCAAGAGTGGGGTGGATTTCATGTAGCCTGATTATCTTAATTACAAGCATTCTATTTTATCATTTGCTTAATTGATTGTCATACATCTTTAAAAAAAAAATACACTGCCCTAAGTGAAAACAATATGTACAAAGAACCTTAAAACTGCTGTGGCTGGCCTATTCAAGAAGCAACATGCCAGAAAAGGAAATCTGTATGATATGAAACATTGCACTCGATAATATCTGCTTGTTTTTCTCTTATTAAAAATAGGAATTTATGAAACTGAAGAAGGGGAGTTATACCTGGGAAGAAAAAAAACCAGTCGAGTATGTCTCACTGAGTCAACTGCACCTGTAGTAGATTTGTCTCAAGTATCTCCTCTGGTGACATTCTTAACATAGGAAAAGAAATCCATTTTTCTGCTAGGTCTGAGTGTTAGTTGAGTTTATATTATAGCTTTGCCTCACCCAAAAGAGCTAACGAGAGCAAGGGATGATTTATTTGTCATGCAAGATTTATCCTTGATTGTTTATTCTGCAAAGACAGCATTAAATACCAAGCTGCACAGAATTATGTGCAATGGTTTTGTAATGCAGACAACTTTCATTTTGGGGTAAACAAATTTCCCAAACTTGATGTGTGCTGGCTAACACCTAGTACATATGCAGCTAAGTCAAGACTGTCAAGAATAATTCAAATCCCTACATCTCTTCTTCTTTAGGAGTTCCTTTCTCAGGACTATTTTTTTAGCCTGACCTCTCTCCTCAGAGAAAGCAAACTTCTCAGTCACCTTAGTATAAGCAGTAAAAGCATGGGGAAGTAGTGAGGTCCCTGCGGTATGATTAGCGAAGTTACAGAGTAGAACAGTGTTTAGCACATCCCTCCTGTGCCATGGATGGCACAGAGATGAGACAGAGTAGCATGTAGTTCCCTGCCCTTCCTTTTTACCCTTTTTAAAAATAAGGGAAATGTTTTCCCTTTTCCAATTAGTGGGAACTTCTCTGGACAGTCATGGCATCTCTTATCTTGATCCAAGGTGTTGGGTTGGGTCTTGTCTCACATCTATTATCTTTACCACAAAGAGGACAACACACAATTGGGCTTCAAGTGTATCATACTCAGGACACATATGACAGTTGTCTACTATGCAATCAGATTCTATTCTCATGCATATTCAAGAGCAATGAAGAAAAAGACTAGTCTCCTTTAACTGCTGTACTGCAAATGCATTTGGATTGAGCTATGTGAGGCAAATCAGATTTGCTTCAAGTCACAAAGCACATCAGTTTCAATAAGATTTATGCGTGCTTATCCAACTCAGGGTCTTACTCCTACTCACAGTGAAATCAGCTGGGATATCAAGGTTTCTTGGGAAGAACATAATTCCAGATGGTACTTCCCTCACTAGAAACTTAGTCTCTTATGAGATGCAAGCAGGAACACAAACACAAAGCAAGTAATGATCTCTCCAATTTCCCATTAAGCCTACTCCTTATGGAGACAAAGCAGAACATGAAAGCTACCCGTTTAGAACATGTGCAAGGAAAGCAGGCATTTAACACTAACTCTTGGCAGAAGAGGGCTCTGCACTGAGTTATCTATCACCTGTCTCTTTGCCAGCTCACAAAACTCATTACGTTCTGCTCATAAATACTCTGTTTGGCAGCACTAACAAATACCTGCTGCTGGCCAAACAAAAGCCCTGCAGGGCCATACCTACTTCTCTCAGTCACTCCTTTTTCATTCCTTACACAGCTTTTATTTTTGCAATCATTGCATTGGAGAAAAAATGGTGATACAATTATGCCTTCCCTAAACTTCATTCATCTGTAAGAATCCAAACGACCTAATGTAGAATTATTTTCCTTCCCTTGATAATGAGACAAATATAGATGGTCTTTTTCAAGTTGGCATCAGCTCCTGCTGGTGTCCTGCTGGCAATTCCTGTCCTCCATTCATCAGACCAGTCACTACACTCAAAGATTTTTGCCTTCTGTCTCTAGTCTCCTACCTTAATGCAACACTAAATCCGCTTTCCTTTTCCCTGTGATCAGCTAGCTCTTCATTTATTGTAATTCCAGCACCCAAAGAGGTCCCTCTCTGTGTCCACATGTCCTTGCCATCACCACAGCTGTCCAGTCTCACACAACAGACTCTGCCACCACCAAGTCCTTCAACTGTGGTTGCTCTTCCCTCTCTCTCCTCCTTCCACCAGCAAGCCCAGCAAAGCTGTCAGCTGCATGCTTTCCTATTATTCTTTCCTCTTGCAGGACTGTTTATCCTCTCCATTATTAGTTTCATACAAAACAAATTCACACATGGTTTGCCAGTCCCAACTTAAACCTGCGATTGTAAGATAGATGGACACCTTAACATTCCATCACATTCATCTCCTCCCTCTCTTTCCCCACTTCTGCTTTTAGCTTGATTTACAAAAGTCTAAGCCTTCCTTCCTTCTACAATTTTTATCTGATTCATCTGGTACATTTCCTTGCTGTTTCATTACACTTTTCATTTTTCTAATGTGCTTTAATGTAGCTCAGCATCCTCCTAATATATCCATTTTAACTAGCCAGAAAAATAAGAACACTGGGGCTTATGAAGGGGTCCCTTCCCAAAGGATTTACAGTCCTACACTGTCCAATAGCTGTTAATGTTAATTCAATGATTTTCAGAGCCATTGAAGTAGGTCCTACAAGAACATTTTCTTTGGTCATGCCTGATCTAATTTCAAGTATATGGAAAAAAACAGGTCTATAATCTTTCATCTTGCTTCTGCCTGCAGAGATCATTGCACAGCCTAACAGATCTAACTATCACACACTTGTATGTTTTCCTTTCCTTATTGCTTTCACTTTTTCCTCACATAACCTTCAACACTCCATCAGAATTCAAAATAGCATTTTTTAACATTTCACATTAACTTCCATTTAACCAAGAATACCTTATGCCATAATTACTGTGTTCCAATATTTTCATTTGCTTTAGCTCTCTATGTTGCCTCCACTTTCTTCATGTCTTTCTAACAGTCAAACTGACACAAAGCATTGACTGCTATCTGAGATAGCAGTACTTTTCCCTGTCCCTGTTTTTGAGGTTTCAAGGACTGTGTTATCGGCTTATTTTCACTAGACAGTGCAGTGTGTCTCATCATATTTAAAGCAGAAAATTACCATTTGGTAGCATCTGAATAAGGCTGCAAGTTTACAGGGCTACAGGAGCTATAGAGATGGCAGGTGTCAACACGTCTGTGTTAATTTTAAAAGTACCCAGTTAATGAACTTCCTTTACATAGAACTCAATTCCATCTCACAAAGGCCACAAAAAGGCCAGATTATTCAGGATAAAGTCATCAAGGCACAATGAGGTTTTGTATTATGTTTGATGTGACTTTGGAACCACTTCTTTAGTTTCCAGTTTTATTGAGATTTTGTTGCAGGATGGTTTATGAAATGAATTATTGCTGCCCCTGCAGAGAGGCATAATAGAATAGTTTGGGTTGGAGGGGACTTTAATGATCATCTACTCTCACTCCACCATGCCATGAGCAAAGACACTTTCCACTAGCCAAGGTTGCTCAGAGTCCCATCCATGATGGCCTTGAATACCTCCAGGGGTGTGGTAGCCACAAACTCACAACCTGTTCCAGTGCCTAATCACATTCATAGCTAATCTAAATCTACCCTCTTTCACTTTAAAGCCATTACCCCTTGTAAAAACTCTCATTCCAACTTTCCTGCAGGTCTCTTTCAGGTACTGGAGGATGCCACAGCCTTCTCTTCTCCAGACTAAATAATCTCAATTCTCAGCCTGTCTTCATAGTAGAGATGTTCCAGCCCTCTTATCAATCTCCATTGCTTTTCTCTGGACTCCCTCAGCTGCTATTTCCTTGAGGGAAGTTCAGAGCTGAATGTAGTACTCCAGGCAGCATCTCAGAAGAGTAGAGCAGAAGGGGACAGTCACCTTCTTCATCTGCTGGTCATACTTCTTTTGATGCAGCCTAGGATAAAGATGGTTTTCTGAGCTCACATTTCTGGGTCATGTTTTGCTTCTCATCAAGAAACACTCTTAAATCTTCTCTGCAGGGCTGCTCTCAATTCATTCTACCCCCAGTCCATATTTGTGCTTGGGATCATCGTGTAGGACCTTAAAGTTATTCTTATTGAACAGGCCGTCAAGCCTGTCAAGCTCTCTTTGAACGGCATCCCTTCCTTCCACTGTGTTGATGGCATCACATACCTTGCTGAGAGTGCACTCAATCCCCATGTCTATGCTGCTGACAGAGATGTTGTATAATACTGGTCCCCAAACCAACACCCAAGGAACATCACTGACAGCAATTCTTCAGACCATTCGTTATTCACTGAGTGGTCCATCAGATCCACACCTTTCCAATTTAGGGATAAGAATGTCATGTAGGGCAATGTCAAATGCTTACAAGGCCAGGTAGATTGCCAGTTGCTCTACCCTTATCTACCAATGCTGTAGCCCATTGTAGAAAAAGAACAAATTTTCAGGTACAATCTACCATTACTGAAGCCATACTGGCTGTCACAAATCACCTTCTCATTGTCCATGTGCCCTAGCAGAGATTCCAGGAGGATCTGCTCTGTGATCTTGCCAGGCACAGAGGTGAGTGACTGACTGACCTGTAGTTCCCCAGTTCTTCTCCTTTTCAAAACAGGGTTACATTTCCCCTTTTCCAGTTAGTGGGTATTTCGCCAGATTGACATGACTTCTGGATATGATGGATAGTGGCTTAGCCACTTCATCTGCCATTTACCTGATGCATTAGGTCCCATAGACTTGCGCATCTTCAAGTTCCTTAGATGGCCTCAAACTTGATCTTCATTTTCCCAGTCCCTGCCTTTCTCTTCTGTGGCTTGGGTAGTGTGGCTGGAGCACTTGGTCATGAAGACCTAGGCAAAAATGTCATTGAGGATCTCAGCCTTTTCCATATCCTAGGTAGCCAGGTCTCTTGTTTCCTTCTGGAGAGCACCACATTTTCTCTAGTCTTCCTTTTATCACCTTACAGTCTCTTGTTCTGATGACACTGACCTGGTACTTCTCCAAGGACCATTTTATTTTAATCCATTAGAGCGTATCTGCTCATTGAATTACAAACTCGTCTGAAGCCAAGGTTGATGATAGGCTGCTTTAATTGGCCATTAAAAGCCAGTGTTATTTACTGCCTTGTTACATGGATTCAGCATTTCTACACATGGGGATAAACCTAATGAGCTAGAATAAAGAATATATACAGCATGTAATTAAACTTTTTTAATAGAGAGGAACATATATGCATACAATGCAAGAGCTGGTATACAGTTAGAAGCAAAAGTTATGGAAGTATACGTTTTAGTTTGTATTATACTGCAATTTAGCTGTTACTTTCAACAGATGGGCAAGTGGTACAACATTTAAAAAACCATTTAATTACTTATAAAGATATTGGCTTGGGTTAATTAGGCGCAATAAATTACACAATGGTTCACAGATTCCTTCAAAAGGGATTTTGAGTATGTAGTATCTGTAGGAAAACAAACTGAGCCTTGCAAGCCAGTATTTGACAAAGTAGTTATTGGCTATTTGTTTTATCAATACACAAACCCTACTATTCCCAGAAGACTAGATTGTTCCTAACATGACAGATACTGACATATGTTGCTTTCTTGGAGACAGGTGAATGTCAGGAATGTCATGTAGACAATATATTCATGCACAGTTTGATCATTGTTCTAATAATAAGTTAATGCATCTGATAATCCTTACTCTCCTCCCTGCAAAACGCTAGTTAAGTATTCAGTTATGCTAGTCAGTATGGGATTATTACTGCTGTCTCTGTTTGGGGCAAAGTCATTCACCAGATTTTAAACTATGTGGAAGAAGGTTCACAAGATAACCTGTTTATTAGCCTGTAAAATACGTAGATCTCTATATACTTTAAAGTTTAAGTTCCAGATATTGCTCCTCTCCTTGAGCTCCAGTAGACAATTAGAAAATAGACCTCCCACCAATAAGTATACCCCAATTAGAGGTCCTATCAGGTTTTTTGGTTAAGAACGCTTATTAAACTTACTGGTTGCAATATTAGGACAGCAGAGATTAGTAAGACATGTACTCTAACTGATGAGAATGGCAGGTCCTTCCCATCATTAAGGTCTGTCCTCATAGCATGGTTACCAAAGAACAGACAGGAAACATATCCTGACTCATTGAAACCCTTCAGATATACAACTTGAAGAATCTCATCAGACCCAGGTTTGGGCACTTCCTAGCACAACCAGGCAGAAAACTTGGCAGGCTCCTTGCTTACACCTCAAAACAAAGCTTCCACTGGGGAAAAGTATGTTTTACCTTGGAAAACCCAAGGTGCCCCCAAGCATTACACTTTCTGACTTCTAGGCTCTAAGGACAGTGAACCCTCATGAAGATCAAGTTGTTAATTTGTGACAGATAATCTTTTTCCTCAACATTGTATGCTATGAAATGCTTAAAATTTTTTTCTGTTCTTGTAATTGCTGTGCTGGAAATGTCATTGAAAAGAAGCCTGTGCTTTTATCTTCTGCTAAACCCCAGAGAAATATCACTTCAGAGGAGCAGACTACATTTCATTTGAATGCTGGAACAGCCACATCGTTAAGTAAACTAAAAAACATATGGATTGTCAGTGTTAATGCTACCACCTGCCTGTGTTTTCTCTTTCTAGTTCTGATCATCAATCATATTTCATCCTCTTCCATGCCCTTCACTTCAAAACTGCCTAACCTAACACCTTATTACCTTGGGTTTTTTTTTTTACATATCACAACCTCAGTAAGGCTGCATTTTGTTTAGAGAAAATAATGCTTGCTGTAATGCAAACATTTTAAAATAAAATGGAAACAAAGGCACCTGGAAAGTGTGCTTTCATGCAGACACAAGCTGGCAACATGTACATGGAATACATGTTTCTTGACATGCACTGCTGTTTTACTAGTTGTGCCACTGTTTGAGAGAAAATGACTGAGGGTTGTGTCAGATGAACTTTAAAAGTCCCTTCCAATGCGAACTATTTTATGTTCCTGCTCACTGCAGGGGGGTTGGACTAGATGACCTTTGAAATGTCCCTTTCAGCCCAAACTATTCTATGAAAGAAAGCAAAACCAATATTATCACCCACAGGTGAAGTCTGCACAGGAGAAGCCTTACATACAAGGAGCGGACACGTAAAACTTCAAAGCTGCAAAAATTTTAGTGGAAGTGACAAGCAGTTTTGTCACCTGCAGCTTATATATCTTTGAAGCTGGTTTCAGATAATAACAAAACTCTTAAGAAACATATGTGTTTTGTAATTTTGTGTACAACACTGTCTCTGATTCACAACTTTATTTTCATTATTGCTGTAATGGCAAGACATGTGTTTGCTTAAAGCAATAATTCACATTGGATAAGGCAACATCATCAGTGGGATTTTAGGCTGCCTGGAACACATCAGACAATTGGTAACAGTTCTTAGTAGTTCTTATAGCACCTATTTGAGAAACTGCCCTTTTAATCCTACCTGTACCACATAATAATGAACAGCAGCATCTTCAGGAAGAGTATGTTTAGTCTTCTTCCAACATGCCTTCCAAATTCAGTTCTAACAGTGCATTTTAGCGAAAATACATATTTGATGTATTTAAATTATAATATACACAACTCTAAACCACGCTTTCCATTTCCTCAGCATACCAACCAAAAGGTAAAATTACAAAAACTTAATTCAATTTATATTTATTATTTTTCTGAAAATAACTCTTGCATGATGTTTTGGAAGAAAATCTAAATCAGAAAGAAGCTGGTAAGGTAAATTTAAATGATATACGCCAAGAACTAACTTCGCTTCTCCCACCTGACTGTTAAAATTTAATCTATACAGGGGATGTTTTGTATCTTGCAAAGTAAGTGCATTTATAGTCTTGTTCCTGGATTTGCCAATGTTTGTGTTAAGAGGATATTATACACAAATAATCTTTCTTTGCATTAACTTATCTTAAATTCAGACAGTAATACAGTTCAGTTCTATAAATATAGATAATCTTCAAAATCATTTGCCAGAAGGCAATGATTTTGCCCTTAATTACAAAAATCATTTCCACAGATAAGAGATTCCTTCTGTGACTAAGACAAGAATGATGTTTGTTTTTAAGCAGTAGAAGTCTTAATTTCCACTGTTTGATGGGAGAGGTTTATCTCAGAGGAGAAAAAGGGTTCTGGGGCAGGAATTGGCAGGGCTGATTCAGAGGACTTTAAACTAGATTCAAAGGGCGGTGGGATTGTTGCTGGGGTGGCCTCCCACTATCCTAGGGTGAAACTGGAGGTGCTAAAATGCCTGTACGCCAATGCACACAGCATGGGGAATAAGTAGGAGGAGTTAGAAATCTGTGTTCAGTCAGGTGGTTATTATCTGGAGGCAATTACAGAGACATAGTGGGACAGCTCGCATGACTAGAATGTGGTCATGGATGGCTATGTCCTTTTCAGGAGGGACAGGTCAGCAAGGAGGAGTAGTGTAGTTGCTCTCTATGTGAGAGAGCAACTGAAATGTGTTGAGTTCTGTCCAGGGGTGGATGAAGACAGTGTTGAGAGTTTGTGGGTGAGTGTTAAGGGGCAGGTTGCCATGGGTGACACTGTTGTGGGTGGCAGCTGACAGCAGCCTCACAGCTACAGGCCCTGGATCTCATGGGGGATTTTAGGATTTCAACTACCCTGATATTTGCTGGAAGACCTACTCAGCCAGCCACCCACAGTCCAGGAGTTTCCTCCAGCACATTGGTGACAACTTACTGATGCAAACAGTGGAGGAGCCCACTAAAAGAAACCCTGTTGGATCTTGTAGCCACCAACAAGGAGGGTCTGGTTGAAGCAGCAAAGGTTGCAATGACCATGAGATGGTGGAGTTCATGATGTCATGTGTTAGGAACAGAATACCTAGCAGAATCACAACACTGGACTTCAGGAGGGCCAACTTTGGCCTTTTCAAGGAATTGCTAGGGGAAGTTCCATGGGACATGTTACTGGCAGCTACAGGGGCCCAAGATAGCTGGTTAACATTCAAAGACCACTTCTTTGAAAGCCAAGATCAGAGCATTCCTACAGGTAGGAAGTCAAGGAAGGGAGCCAGAAGACCGGTGTGGTTAAAGAGGGAGCTGCTGGGCAAACTCAAAGGGAAGAAGAAAATTTATAGGTCATGGAAGGAGGAGATGGCCACTTGGCTCTGGTGAGAGAATGTAGGGATGCAACTAGAAAAGCCAAGGCCTTCTTGGAATTCAACCTTGCAAGAGAGGTCAAGGGCAACAAAGAGGGCTTCTTCAAATACATTGTAGGTAAAACTAAACCTAGAGGCAATGGAGGCCCCATGCTGAATGAGGTGGGTGCCTTGAAGACACAGGGTACAGAGAACACAGAGATACTGAACACCTTCTTTGCCTCTGTCTATACTTCTGGGGGCTGTCCTGATATCAAGCCCTTGAATGCTGCAATTCCAGATGAAGTCGAGGCAGGAGAGGAGCCTGCCTTGGTTAATGAGGACTGGGTTAGGGATAAATTGAGCAAACTGGATGTACATAAATCCATGGGCCCTGATGGGGTGCACCCATGAGTGCTAAGGGAGATGGCAGAAGTCATTGCTAAGCCACTCTTCATCATCTTTTCTAAGTCACGGGGACCAGGAGAGGTGCCTGGGGACTGGAGGACAGCAAATGTAACTCCAATCTTCAAAAAGGGTGAGAAGGAGGACCCAAGGAACTATAGCCTGGTCAGCCTCACCTCCATCCCAGGAAAGGTGATGGAACAATTTATCCTTGACACTGTCTCTACGCACATCAAGGACAGGAGGGTCATTAGAGACAGTCAGCATGGCTTCACCAAGGGGACGTCATGCTTGACCAACCCGATAACCTTTTATGAGGGCACAACCAGGTGGATAGATGATGCCAGAGCAGTGAATGTGGTCTATCTTGACTTCAGTAAACCATTTGACACAGTCTCACACAGCATCCTCACAGCCAAACTGAGGCATTGAGGACTGGATGATCAGGTAGCAAGGTGGATCATGAACTGGCTGCAGGATAGAAGCTAGGCAGTAGTGGTCAGTGGGACAGAGTCTAGTTGGAGGCCTGTATCTAATGGAGACCCCTGAGGGTCTGTACTGGGACCAGTCTTATTCAATCTATTCATTAATGACTTGGATGAGAGATTAGGGTGCACTGTCAGCAAGTTTGCTGATGACACAAAGCTGGGTGGTGTCACCAACACCCCAGCAGACTGTGCT
>JAOXOE010034906.1:0-44541 GCA_028565055.1 Phoeniculus purpureus
CATAGAATCATTAGGAAGGGACCTCCAAAACCATCTAGTCCAACCTCCCTGCCAGAGCAGGACCACCTAGATCAAGTCGCACAGGAACTCAGGTTACTCAATGGGTATTTCCATGAAGTAAATTTCCTTACTAGTTTTACTATTTTAAACCTAAATGCTTTAATGTCTGCCTGAAAAGGATATTTCCAACAACCTTTTGCAAGGAAAAGGTGACACTAGCAAGAAAAAGATTTCTTCACAACTTGAGTGTTCATGGCAATAGGTGCCAGCTTTTCTTCAGCTCTAATGCGGTGTAGAAGGGCCTGGCAGTGTAGCCAGGATGCCATCTTTTCTTTATCATTGCTGCTTCTAAATTGAAATGAATTCCATTAACATATAATTTCATCATGGAATGAAATGGAGAAAGAGCACTGTTGAAGACAAATGGTCTACGATGAAGCACTGAAACACTTTTACAAATATACCCACATCCATGCCACTCATTCAGTTTATATTGACAGTCAATGAAACCAGTCAGTGAGAAGAACATTACGAGGGATAAAACAGATGGAGAACTGGCACAATTCCCGGTGTGGGATTGCTCCCTTAGGTTCATTCTGTCCAGTCTTGTATGAGAAATGAGAAAATTAGACCAAAAAAGAATGGAAAGGAAAAAAATGAAGAAAAAAAGGATAAGGGCAAAAAGTACCAGCAAAACAATAGCAGCAAAAGCACATCCTGTAGGAATTATTCAATAACACAAATGACTCTACATCAAACAGTAAAATTCCAATATTTCCTTCGGTCATTCCATTCAAAAGCTGCCTATCAATGAACGTTCACTCCATTTTAAATAATTTTTAAGAAATTAAGGGTTTTTGAATTTATATTTAGAACTTTAAAACTGTTGGCATCCCACTTCGAAAAAATAAAATCAATCAAGGGACATGAGAATAGAATTCATGTGGTCATTGGAAATGATGGATGTACTCCACTGTCTTTATTGATGGAAGCAGAAACCTTCTCCTTTGGTGAAGAAGCCTGAAGTTAGAAATATTCCTGCCTTTGGTCCAGTTCAGTTTGTTGTGGAATCATAGAATCATAGAGCCATAGAACAGGCTTGGTTGGAAGGGACCTCCAAAGGTGATCTAGTTCAATCCTCCTGCAGTGAGCAGGGATAGCCTCATCTAGATCAGGTTGTCCAGAGCCTTGCTGAGCCTCACTTTGAATATCTCCAGGGATGGGGCCTTGTGGCAGAATGGAACACCAAAGAGATAATTGATAAAGAACTCGAGGTCGTGTTAGGCCTAATAAAACATAAGCCATGAGAGATTTGAAGTCAAGGAATGTGCTACCACGGAGAACAAGATTAGAAGAAGAAGAGAAGGTACAAGCAAAGATTCAGCTGCAGGAATCACTGGCACCTGAGCGTAGGGGGTTGGAAATGTCTTGCAAAGTGTGTAAACTCTGTTTGCTTGCTAATTAATCTAGCAGATGCGAAATGGTGTAAGAGTGCTTCACGCAAGGCAATAAAGGTCTTTTCACCTCGAAAGAAGAGTCCGTGTCATCTGCCACTGCAGGGCCTCAACTCCCTTCCTTGGCAACCTGTTCCAGTGTCCCACCACCCTTCTGATGAAGAACTTCTTAACATCCAATTTAAATCTACCCTTCTGTCGTCCAAAACCATTGCTCCTTGTCCTATCATAATGCTCCTTGCCTTCATAATGGACCAAAAAACCCAAGAACAGTGATAGTACAGCATCTCCAGAATCTCAAGCATGACTATGCACCGTTATTGCCTTTGAGGGTTTCAGAAAGGAGTAACAGATAAGGAATAATAACTGTTCTGGACTGCTTCCATGCATACAAATCCTAAACTACCTTGAGAAGTTGGACTAATTAGCTGCTGCCATAAGTTATGGAAGGTCATTCTGGACTTCATAAAGTATCAGTATATTTAAAAGCCATGATTCTTTTTTTAATTATTCATGGTCTTTTCTGTGCTTGACTCATGATTTTATTAACAGAGTAAAATCTCTATCATATGAGACTAGGTAAACTTTTCAAACATGCTACAAGCTGTTTGAGGACAAGAAAATCTTTCAAGTTTGTTTAAGATCCATTACATTCATCTTCTTTTGGGGAAAGACTTGCAACAAGTTTAAGCTGCAGAAGTGGATGTCTTCTGCTACATGCCACGCCAGCACTAGGTAAGGACTTCAGAGGACATAGTACCGTGCATCTGCCCGGGCGCCGGCAAGTCCTTGAACAACCTATTTACACAATTTTGCTGTTTCCAAGGCTCTGTGACCCATTTCTGGGACTGAGCTGACATTGGCACATCCAAATGAGGACATTCAGGAAAACAAAGTCTGAGGGATGAACAAGGCTTTTGCCTGCACACCCCGTTGTGTAGGGTTAGCAAGGCATTGATCTGCCATACAATTTAATGTTAAACTCTTTGATTGTACTTGTACTTCTATTTCTTCAAGGCAAGGATGTGTGCAATCATCATCACATAGCATGAATATTAAGGTCAGATGCAACCTCCTGCTGTTAGAGTAGGAGTTCGCTTACTCACAGCTCACCTACTTTTCCAGAACTGATTACAGCAATTACTAGAAAAACCACAGCTCTCTTACAGCCAAGTTCCTGCATTAGCTTCTCAAGAAAGCAGACTGCTAAGATGCTCCACCCCATCAATTATAATTAGACTTTTCTTTCCATTGCTTTATGCAAACTGGAATTTGTTAGAATGCTGATTCATAGTGCTAATTGCAAAGGTAATTTTACCTAGGTAGGCTTCTAAGCAATTGGCATTAAATGAGAATTATTACTATTATTATTTTTTCCACTCCTGTAGCTGAAGTCGAGTGTTTTGCCAAGTTTCGCTCTATCACACATTGCATTCTCTTGGCACCAATGAAATCTGTTTGGGAGTTTGAAGTTTTTTACTTCCCCACATCTCTGTACCTGTCTATGTTAAACTAAAAGCTCCCAAATATACAGATCTAGGTACGACTACCCACTAAAGTCACAGAATCACAGAAAGTTAGGGATTGGAAGGAATTTCCCAAGATCATCTAGTCTGACCCTTCTGCCACAGCAGAATCACCTACAGTAGGTCACATACGAACGCGTCCAGGCAGGGTTTGAAAGTCTTTACAGGAAACTCCACACCCTCTCTGGGTAGCCTGTTCCAGTGCTCTGTCACTTTCTCAGTAAAAAAAAAATGTTATGCTTTTGTGGAATGTCCTATGCTCCAGCTTGCACCTGTTACTGTCCTGTCAGTCGACCTAAATGAAAAGAACCTGGCTCCATCTTCCTGATGCTCGTCTTTTATGTATTTATAAACAGTAACTGGGTCACTCCTCAGTCTTCTTTTCTCCAGCCTAAAGAAACCCAACTCTCTCAGCCTTTCCTCATCAGAGAGATGTTCCACTCCCTTCATCATCTTTGCTCTCTCAAGTATTTCTTGAACTGAGGGGCCCAGAGCTGCACACAACATTCCAGATGTGATCTAACCAGGACAGAGGAGAGGGGCAGGACAACTTCTCTTCTAATGCAGCCCAGGATGCTATTTGCCTTTTTGGCCATAAGAGCCCATTGCTGGCTTATGGTCATCCTTCCATCCACCAGTACTCCCAGGTCCCTTTCCCCTACACTGTTCCCCAACAAGTCAGTCCCCAACCTATCCTGATACCGGGGGTTATTCTTTCCCAGGTGCAAGACTCTGCACTTGTCCTTGTTAAATTTCATCCTGCTGTCCACCAGGACCCCCATGTCCCTTTCTCCTACACTGCTCTCCAGCGGTCAGTCCCCAGTCTATACTGGTAAATGATTGATACCAGTTCAGTATAGACCTTCTAGAATTTAAGGATATATTTTTCCTAAACTAAATATATGTTTTCCATCAGGGACTTTATAATCCACAGCAACACTCTGGCTGAATTATTCTTATTTAACAGACTACTGTAGTGTCTCGCTCAGAGAAAGTAAGTAATACCATATCACACTGATCTCTGCCATAACTGGATTTCAGGGTACTCTAGTAAATTAAAGCAAGTAAAAATAAGATTATTCAAGTTAATGAAATTACTTTGGACTTCCCTAAATGACTGGGCTTTGGCATACACGAAAGGAGTCACTGAAATTTAGGTCATGATTTTGATACGAAGCAGTCACTGGATTCAGGATCACTGCTGCTTGGACTCCCAGTTGTTCATTATTGAATTTTAAAAACACAGTTGTAAAACACAAAAGAAAAGTAAAATAAAGTTTATAATGCAGAAATGTTTTTCAATATTGTAGTTGACTCTTGCTTTGATTGCATCTTTTTCATAGATTTACTCTTCCAAATACTTTTTTTGTTTTCCAAGCACTTTTTCTTTGGTTGGCTTCTTTTTGTTCCAATCTCCATTGTCTTCCATGGACAATGTCCCACCATAAAAAAACCCAAAACCTAAACAAACAACAAAACAAAAAACCCAAACAACAGATTTTATACTTCTGTCTCCATCTGCAAACATTTCACAAGACACAAATGTTAAAATACCTAGTGGATATCCAATTTTATGACAAATTACTTGTTACAGAAGACTTGGGACAAATTACAGAATCACAGAGCCATAGAATATTAGGGATTGGAATAGACTTTGAAAGTTCATCTAGTCCAATCCCCCCACCACAGCAGGATCACCTAAATCAAGTTGCACAGGAACATGTCCGGGCGGGTTTTAAGCATCTCCAGAGAAAGAGACTCCACAACCCCCCTGAGCAGCCCCTTCCAGTGCTCTGTCACCCTGACCATGAAGAAGTTCCTTCTTGTATTGATGTGAAAACGTCTATGTTCCATCTCACACCCATTGCCCCTTGTCCCATCAGTAGATGACACTGGGAAGAGCCTGGCTCCATCCTCTTGAATGTAGCCTATTGTTAACTACGCAGTAATTAGATTTACATGGGTTTGAAGACAGTCCAGTTCATCACAATTAGTTCTCTCAACAGGTATGGATATATCAGTAGGTAATCAATAGGTAGATAAACATAGACAGCCCTAACTGTAACTGGTTATTTTATTTAGTCTCTGAACCACTGAGGTACAGCAAGCTCCAGTCTATGACCTAAAGCCATTTAAGAGACAACATATTTACATGAGTTTAACATATTAGCATGAATTAAAACTCAGGTCTATCATTTCTACTGCTGATGTCTTAGAGATCCCTGCTTTGATAGCTCTGTAGAGAAGCCATTCAGCTTCCTGGATTCAGTGGTAAAGACGAGCTCTGCGTTAGTAGAGACCAAGACCAGCTCTCTTGGCCCACTGCCTTGAAGGAGAGATTCTTCAAGGAAGTTGCATGCGGATTTTGACACTGAGATAATCTTTTGCAGTTACTAGACATCTTTCAGCACAAAGAAGGTCACATCTCCTATCTGAAAGGAAGTGATTTTAATTTAATTAGTCACCATCTCTGGTGAATTTTACAAATCCGCATATATATATATACACATTTATTTATATATCTACATGATCAGAGGACTTAATTAATTTCATGTGGGTACCTAAGCTTTGTGTATTTTTAGGACACTTAGTGAGATAATATCTAGAGGCAGATGTGAGGTTTCCTGGATCAGAAAGGGAAAAAAAATGTCTAGTAGAGACAATAGCTGGACAAGGGATTAGGGTGCATTGTCAGCAAGTTTGCTGACGACACAAAGCTGGGTGGTGTCACCAACACCCCAGCAGACAGTGCTGCCATTCAGCAAGACCTGGACAGGCTGGAGAGTTGGGCAGGGAGAAATTTAATAACAAGGGTAAGTGTAGAGTCTTGCATCTGGGCAAGAACAACCCCAGGTACCAGTATTGGTTGGGGACTGACATGTTGGAGAGCAGTGTAGGAGAAAGGGACCTGGGGGTCCTGGTGGACCGCAGGATGGCCATGAGCCAGCAGTGTGCTCTTGTGGCCATGAGGGCAAACAGCATCCTGGGGTGGATCAGAAGGATGTTGTTTGGCAGATTGAGAGAGGTTTTTCTCATCCTCTACTCTGCCCTGGTAAGACCACGTCTGGTGTCCAGTTCTGGGGCCCTCAGTTCAAGAAGGATGTGGAGCTGCCTGAGGGAGTCTAGAATAGAGCAACAAGGATGATGAAGGAAGTGGAGCACCTCCATTATGAGGAGAGGCTGAGAGAGCTGGGTCTCTTGAGCTTGGAGAAAAGGAGAATGAGGGGTGACTTCATTAATGTCCATAAATATTTGAAGGGTCAGGAGGATGGAGCCAGGCTCTTCTCAATGTCATCTAGGGTAATGAGGGGTGATAGGATGAGGGGTAATGGGTGTAAACTGGAACATAGGAGGTTCCACATAAATATGAGAAGGAATTTCTTCACAGTGAGGGTGACACAGAACTGAAACAGGATGCCCAGGGGGGCTGTGGAATCTCCTTCACTGGAGACACTTAAAACCCACCTGGCTGTGTTCCTGTGCTACTTGGTCTAGGTGATCCTGCTGTGGGGGGGCGTTTGGACTTTCAAGGTCCCTTCCAATCTCTAATGATTATTCTATGATTCGATGATTCTATGATCTCTGTAGCGAAGGCTGAGCGTGTGAACTGGGTGGATAGTATCTTACTCGAATGTGCATGAATTATGCGTAAAAATATACCCCACTTCCTATGGGTTGAAACTGCAGGCTCTAAACCTGCAAAGTCTTCCACCTTCTTTTTTATAAGGCCTTTAGAAAGTAATCTATCTTTTATAAGGCTTTTAGAAAGTCCTTGCTTGTGATGAACTGAATTAAATTAAGGGAGACTCTGTCTCAAAGCTTCTTGGTGACAGTGATACAGCAACTTGCTGTATCATTCTGGAGAGCAGCAACAAGCAGCAACAAGACAGACCTTGTGGGATGCTATGAAGGTCCACGGCAGAGACTTTCTCTGATCTTTCTCTTACCTCTTTCATGATATCTTCCTAACCTTCTCTGACTCACTTATTGCTCTTTCTACCCCCACCTTCTCTTCTCCTTTCCCCTTACGAATAAAAGCAAAGGTGGACAGCATCTGACCTCGTTTGTGTCTTAATTTCACCCTTGGGATGAAATCAAATCAAATATCTGTGGGCTCCCCATTGGACCCTGACACTTATGTGCTCATTTTGCAGACATGGTGCCCTTCATTCAGCTGTTTTTACATTTACAGTATAAAAGTTAGGAATTTCTGTTGCTCCATCTACAAAATACTCCCTGAACTGACTTTTCTTTCAGAAGCCAGGTAGTTCCTAGTTAAAAGAGCAGCTAATAGCTTCAACTGACAGCATTTTATAAGAAGTATTACCATTTTTTATAAAAGGATTTGTGGTTTTTCAGTGGTGGACAGTATTGATTTCTTTTTGTGTCCCTTGCTTGCTCAATTTCTCCCACAATAACAAAGGCATAATGTATGTTAAGCAGACTAGGCTCATCTTAGAGTTCTATTTCTTCATACTTGCTGTTACAATGCTTACAGTTTGTCTCTGGCAAGCAATTAAAACTCCATATGTCCAACTCGGTAATTTTTGCTGCAGAGTTTTTGAAGAAATTTCATGCTTATTTACAGATGAGAGATCAAGAAGGCAAAAAAAAAGATCCCATAAAACCTACAAGGGAAAGAAAAGGGAACTGTTTTCTAAGACATTTCTGTGCTAGTTGGAGAAGCTTGGGTTGCATCAAATTTTCCTTACATTTTTATTTATTTTTGCTTTATGTAAACTATCCATAGGTGCAAAACCAAACTGAACCCCAAGCTTATTTGCATAAATGTATTCTGAGTAGGAGGAAACTAAGTAAGAAGGCTCTTCTGTATTTGTGAGACCCTACTTGGACTGCTGGGTCCAGTTCTGGAGTCCCCAGTACTAGAAGGACATAGAGCTCCTGGAACATGTCCAGAGGAGAGAAACTCAAATGATCAGAGAGGGCTGGAGCACCTCCCTTATGAGGACAGGCTGAACAAGTAGGGATTGTTCAGCCTGGAGAAGTGGAGGCTTCCATGTGACCTTCTAGCAGCTTTCCAATAGCTGAAGGGGGCTACAAGAAAGCTGGAGGAAAGCTTTTAACAGGGGTGGTAGTGAGATAACAAGGGGAAAGTGTTACAGAATTAAGAAGGGGGATTGGACATTAGGAACTAATTCTTTCCCTTGGGGGTGGTGAGATGCTGGAACATGTTGCCCAAGGAAGTTATGGCTGCCCCATACCTGAAAGTGTTGAAGGTCAGGTTAGATGGGACCCAGAGTAACCTGCTTTAGTGAAGGTGTCACTGCCTGTGCAGGGGAGTTGGAACTAGATGATCTTTAATGTCCCTTCCAACCTTAGTCATTTTATGATTCTGTGATTCTTTCTCTTCTTCATTTTCATAATGACTGAAAGGAATTATAGTTTGTGTTTTATTCCATTTGAAAGTAATTATATTTTAGTAAGGGAGTGATGTATCGACACATTCCCAACTAGTTATAAGTTCTGTGTAACTCTGACTTGCATCTGGAATTCAGGACAGATGAAGGAAAAAAACCCCAAGGCTACTAGTTCTGCTTCGCTTTGAACATTTTACTTAGATGTATTTGTTCAGAGGCTGGTATCCACGGCCTTTATATGTATTACAGAGAAAGAATTCACAGTGCAATTCAGAGACCTTAAATTAGGCTTTTGGTACCCATCATAAACTCATAGAATGTGTTTAGATGGAAGGGAACTCCAAAGGTCATCTAGTCCAAACCCCTCTACAAAAGGCAGGGACATCTCCAACTAGAATAGATTGCCCAGAGCCGCATCCAGCCTGACCTTGAACAGCTTCAGTGATGGGGCCTCCGTTATCTCTTGAGGCAACTTGTTCCAGTGATCCACCACCCTCAAATTAAAGAACATTTGCCTCATGTTCAGCCGAACTCTCCCCTTTTCTAGCTTCAAACCATGACCCCTGTTCTATCGTTCCCTGCCCTCGTGAACAGTCTTCCCCAGCCTTCTGACAGATCCCTTTCGGGTATTAGAAGGCTGCCAGAAGGTCTCAACTGAGTCTTCTCTTGAGGCTGAAGAGCCTGAACTCTCTCAAAGCACTGGTTGCTAGATGTGTAACATAAACATATAAATTAGATGCTTAGAATTACATACTGTAAATTTTATTATGCTTTCTTAAATAGTTGTAATTTATAGTATCTGTTGATTTTCATACGATTTTAAAGGTTGCCTGATGGCCTAACATAAATGAGGTATTGTACCAAAAGATGCCACTCACAAGGATTTATAAGGCCAAAGGGTAAAGGCCAGAAATTTCAACCACCGGAAAATATTAAAACTGCTTGGACTTGCAAGATTTGTAAATGGAAAAAACCAAAAGAAATGTAATTTATACTTAAATGACTGATCAAAAGCAAGCTGTGAACATGGCTCTAATAGCTAATGATGATAAAGAATTCAGGGAAATGTTCACATCATCAGAAGGATTTAATAGATTTCACCCAGTCTTCTTTCTCATCTCCTGTAAAACTCATTTACTAAAGGCTTAAAGTGTGAAATTGCTTGTTTTCTAAATAATAGGGATACAAGATCAAAAGACCCCATACAATGTAGCACTGAAGCAAGAAATACCTCAAGATGAAAAAAACAGTAAAAATAATCAAACTGAGTTTCTCAATCTTTGCCAAAATAAAGAAAATACCAAACCAGCTTTAAATAAACAGATTAATTAAAACTTCCTATATGAGAGAAATACATCTAGATAACAAAAATACGATCAAGGCTTCACCATGTTTACAAACATAATGCAAACGCTTTCTGAGATGGGGTACACAGCAATTCATGCCTCTGAGTTGTGTTCTCAAGTAGAAGTTCGTTTCTCAGGCTTTCAGGGCAGAGAAAGTCCTTGAGAAAATTTTACAAAGCACACCATTTTTAGTATTTTTTATTTTGATATACTGGGGCAGCTGCATTGACACTGCTGCATCTGTAGTACTGAGTACTAAAATACGTTGCTACAGAATACTAAAATATATTGTCCACCATTATTTATTGTTCTCTCCATTCCATTTTCTTTCTGGTACTCCTTCAAATCAGAATGGAATCCTCCCTGTGGCTGAAAAACAGACGCACACAGCAGCTGACATAACCATAAAAGGTGAAAGAATGTTAAGAAAACCTGTAGTGAACTGAGTTGAAGTTGGAGAATCTGCTCATCTCCTGTTATTTAGCAAAAGGTACAAGTCTTTTCATTCAATTACGCACATATAAGCAATGTAAGACTTTATTTGCTTGGTTATATGTACATGTCAAGTACTGACTTGGTAGAACACCAAGCTTGGATGAGACATCAAATCTCACATTAAGACATCTCCCTTTAGATTTCAGCCCAAGGGTTAACTTCGCACAGCTCCCATATCCACAGGACTCTAGCAAACAGGCCCTGTGAGGGGCTGGTGGGAGCTATTCTGCAGGAGGGGATAGAGACAAACTATACAATAATTAGGCTATGCTAATGCTTACACTGAAGTGTTTAAAATGTTTGGGCAGCAAAACTCTTCCTACTCTTGTGATGGCACAGTAATGTGTTTGGGTTTCACCTGCTCTGCCGTGAAGGACTTTCAGTAGAAGCTCAGCTGTTTTCAATTCAAGCTTTCATGGACCAGGCATTTCAAAACATTCACCAAAACATGAACTCCTAGTGTCACTTTCAATGCATCATTGATGCCTTCTTGAAGAGGTAGGAGTTATGTGGGACTATTTGCCTCAAGTAGACACCTCTGAAGAGCTACATCTTCTGAGGCTGAATTACACATCCACATCAAAGTCACCTCATCAAGTCCTGGATCTTTCTAATGACTAATACCAGCTTGGAAACCAACCACACATGAGGAACACAGAACACTCTTGTATGGATCTGTAACAGTTGTCCACCTGTTTTCCACATAACAGCACGTCGTTACTTTTGTTTGTGTCCTACATGCTAAGTTGCACTGAAAAGTTCATCAGATGTTCTCTAAACCTTTGAAAAACTACCTCACACTATGAAGTTTTAATGACTGCAGTATTACTGAATGAAAGGATAAAATGAGACTCAACCTTTCACCAATTTCCTGAGTTGATATTTGTATATTTCTGTGTTTAAAACTGTTGACCTACCTGTCCCCAATTAATTTGTTTGATGAATCTGTAACAGTCAGGGAGAGTCCTTCCACATTGACTTCTTTAGCTGGGTTTCCAGCTGGGACAACTGCCTATTCACTGCCTTTTGTCTGTCTCAGGGAGTGAGGTGAGCTCTATTTTCACTCAAAAATTTACAGGGTTCCTTCCCCTGAAATTGCTCCTTCTGTTCTGCACCAGGTCTTTGATTAAGCTTTAAAGAGAACACAGCATACACAACATGGGACAGCCTAACACTCAGCACTCACTTCTACTCAAAGAACATTTTCGATTACAACAAGCACGATCACCTTGTAGACATTTAATAGCTTAATAAGATTTTCAATGATTTTCCTTCATAATGAGAAATCCTGCTAGGAAAAAAGGTGTTCTACACGGCTCTGCATGTTCTTTGTGGAGAAAGGACTCCAGTTAAATGCAGCTTTTAGTATTCTGCCCATGGAGTAGTCCCTTACGCAGAATTACCCCACACTCCAAATGTCTCATCCCTCTGCACAAGATGTGGTGTCAGGGCTGCAAGGAGATCCACTGTCAGCCCCTTCCTCTACTTCTTCATTCTGGGACAGGATTGGACAGGGTAAGAAAACAAAGCTGTAGGGGTTTATTTGAGCTTTTCAGAGTGACTTTTAGCCCTTATGTGAGTTTAAATTTGATGTGACACTCTGCATGAGAAGTCCTGGGAAGAGAGACCCCAGCCACCAACCCCTTGGCATAACAAACCACATTTCTTAGTGATTTCTGTTTAAAACAATACAACTTACTTCCAAACACACACATCCTGAACAGAGAAAGGATATCCTTCCAATCCCTAATGTTCTATGATTCTATGATTCACCACCAGCTCATTAGCTCCCCAAAGATTGTTCCCATTGTCAACAGCAAGGCCATTTGCTAGAAAACTATTTAATTCTCACTGAGTAATCAGATGTGGATTCAGATATGATGGAGGATTACTAATAATAAAAAATTGGTCTCTGAGTGTGTGAGTCTTAGATACCAAGAGGTCAGATTACTTTCATGATAACATAAACTAGCAGAGAAATGAGACCTTCCTAGCAAAGCAGTTCACCAGTCTTAATGCTGGTAATGACATTAATCTAATTCAAGTTGGACTGAAAATGGTGTAGTCTCATTTAGGGATGAAATATGTTCTATCTGGGATAGTAGCCCAGTAGTCAGATGCTGTTCCTTAAGCTGCAGCGTTAAAAGCAGGACTTTTAAGTTGACAATTTAGACCTTTCTTCTCCTTCCTGAGAACATCTTGGACATGGTTTGGAATCAAACAAGAAAGAAACAGTCCTGGACTTGGCCATGATTGAGTACTAGGATTTTTAAAAACATCAGCTGTAAACTTCCCAGACTAGCATATATAATCATAAACAGATAAGAAGCAACGTAACGCAGAGCCTATTGCAGAGGCAACATCTGTCTTAATTGTGTGAATTCAAATCTACTGCCAAGCATCAAGTTCCCTTCAACAAAGCCTCAGAGCTACTGAATTAGAATCACTTCAACATCTGCACTTCACATACAGAAACTGCATTTAGCGTGTACATCTTTTCCTTGTGCCAGTTATGAGCTCGGAGTTATAACAGCAGTGCTCGCTGTTATGGGACATGATAAGAAGCACAAGGATTTCCTGGGCAACGTTGGCCAACTGTGTCATGATGGTAGAATTTGGGCCTCTGAGATGTTTTCCTCCATGATACTACTGCACATTACAGTTCCAATGGGAAGAGTGATTTTATTTATGGTAAATGTTATTTTAGTGCTGTTTTAGCTATGACAAGCCTGTTAGACTAAACTACCAGCAGTCTGTGTATGGTACCTGGTATCTTGAGTAAAGTTATATTAAGAAAGTCCCTTAATTCAATACATCTTGCATTAACTTATGACTTTGATGAAAATACTGTGCTCTCACTCCGCTTCTGACCTCCTAACTTTGAGTCATGCAGCTATTAAGTCCTACAGAACCAGGAACATGCCCACAAAAATCAGTAGTTGCACTATGACAGATGGACTACTCATGGATGATAGAATCATAGAATGTGCTGGGTTGGAAGGGGCATGTAAAGGTCATCTAGTCGAACCCCCTCAACAACATGCAGGACATCACACACTAGGACAGATTGCCCAGAGCCCTACCAAGCCTGACCTTGAATGCCTCCATCCTAAACCAGCTCTCTGAGCAGATTGTTCCTGGGATCCACCACCCTCAGATTAAAGAACTTTTTCCTCATGTCCAGCCTCAATCTACCCTTTTCCAATTTCAAACTATGACCCTTTGTCCTGTTGTTCCCTGCCCTTGTGAACAGTCTTCCTCAGACTTCTGACAGCCCCTTGCAGGGATTGCAAGGTGGCTATAAGGTGCACAACCCAACCATCTCAACCTGTCTTCATATGAGAGGTGATCCAGCTCTCTGATCATCTTCTTGGCCTCCTCTAGACTCCCTCATACAGATACACATTCTTCTTGTGTTGGGGGCTCCAGAACTTGGTGCAGTACTCCGGGTGAGGTCTTACCAGGGCAGAGCAGAAGGATGGAATCCCCTCTCTTGATTTGCTGGCCACATTTCTTTTGATGCTTCCTCCTATATAGATACAGTCTCACAGTAAATTAAGTGCAAGAGCACGTGCATTCTGTGTCTGGGCAGTTAGGCAGATTCTTATCCTCTGAGAATTAGCTTTTCATCACAGACTGTCCCCATGAGTCACAGCACAATATTCTGACTGAAAGGAGAGGACAGCAGAGTTGGCTTGAGCTATCTCGAACACCACAGCTGCTCTGGTTCTGAGATTTTTGCAACACGTGGGACAGGAATGATGCTCTGTGTGTCACCCTGTCTGAATCAACTGTCTTACTTCGTGCTGAACAAGTCGATGTATTTATGAAATCCAGGAACGTTCTCAGAGTTTGTAGTTCTGATCCTGACATTTCAGGTTAAACCTGCAGTTGCTCAGTTGTGACATTCTGACAGGGTAAACCTCTCTGAAGAACTTCACTAGTTTCCCACTGCTTTTTCTTGAAACTGCTATTGGCATCTGCACCGTCACCTGCTGAGCCCTGAGACACAAACTGACGAACTGAGGTCAGAGATAGACTCCAGGCTAAAACCCCAAGTTGTGCTTCTGATGCTTCTTTACTCAGGCTTGAATATTTTCTCAAATTAACTAACTGGTTTTTGGTTGTAAGCACCTTTAATGGATCAGTTAACTCTCCCCGCGGGTTGCTCTGTGGTCGCTGAGCCATTCTTTAAGTGAGAGAGGTTTAGCAACCTAAAGGCTACACTGTTCTTTAGGGCATGACTGCTGCTCCACTGCCTCCTTGTTTTTCCAGTTGTTTCATCACTGTTGACACATCCCCTTGTTTTTTGCTACTCTTACAACTCCCTTTTGCCAAATTAGGGCTGCGGTCACAAACGCTCCTCTGCTTCCTGTAACTTCTCTGCAGCTCAAGCCAATTTCTCAAACCTCAATTTCTTTGTTTGACTTTAACATTTCAAGCCTTCTCTTTAGTAACATACATCCTTCACTTAAGAAAATTAACCTACTAGATTAGATTGTGTTATTCTCCTCTGATCTAATGAGGATTAAATGCCAGAATGCAAGCAACCTCATTCCCATCAAAGGATGAGACAAACACAGGCTCTTCTCAACGTCATCTAATCATAGAACAAGGGGCAGTGGGTGTGAGCTGGAACATAGGAGGTTCCACATCAATACAAGAAGAAATGTCTTCACAGTGAGGGTGACAGAGCACTCGAAGGGCTGCCCAGGGAGGTTGTGGAGTCTCCTTCTCTGGAGATGTTAAAACCCACCTGAACATGTTCCTGTGACGCTTGATCTAGGTGATCCTGCTGTGGCAGGGGGATCGGACAGAACGATCTTTCGAGGTCCCTTCTCTGAAGCTCTTGATGCTGTGAAACTACAGGTATCTTGTGGGTCGTTTTTTGCACCTTATTTCAGGACTGAATCCTGGAGATGTATTCATTCATCTCTCCTCTCAAAATTCAGGCTCTGCTGACAGTGTGATGTCCTAAAGGACATCCTTGAAATCATTCCAGACACCCATATACCTTAAGCTTCTCCCTTGAATTATATTCCCATCCTTGTTCCTAGTCTGTCTCTATAATATACACCATAAAAACTCTCTATTATCCTGATTCTGCTTCTCATCTTATCCCCCATATGAGCTATTTCATCATCTAAGTTACTTAAAGAGCAAAGCAGAATTGTCACTATAAAAAGAAAACAGAAAGAAACCCCCGATCTATTTTCCTACTTACAGGATTTCTGCTAATGGGTAAATGTGGTGATTTTATACTTCTGAGACAAGACAATCCATGGGTCAGTTTGTTCTGTACAGCCTGAGCACATTTGTCACAGTCCAGAGTCCAATGCACTTAGACATGTCTGTCGGGGAAAAAGCAAGTGAATTATAGTTTGACTTAGGTTAAGGTTAGACCTCTAAGTTGGCAGAGAGATAAGTCCTGGGAAAACTAGACTGCTGTGAACAAAATGGACAAGTGAAGTGTCTAGGGACCTTAAAAAAAAATCCATACAGCTCCTAGAGTTAACCTTTACTAGGTAGCAAAGAACAAAGGAAAATGTGAAGTGTAGAAGAGAAACAGGAAAGCTGAACCATGGAGCAAGACTGCAGTGCTTAATCCACATGCTTAAATAACAAAGAGGAACTGAGTCTGTGCTGATCAATGTAAGTTACACCTCAGAAGTGAAAAGCAGACACAATTAATCTTGAATGAGGAAATAAACCAGCACCTAAATAAAGGAGAAAATAAAAATAGTCATATTCTGCTCTCAGGTGCAGACTCTGGGAACACAATACCTGGGACATGACATGAAGAAAGAGTTACAAAAGGTCTCTGGCATTCTGTCAGCAATTGTTTCTTTGCTGTAGAAAGTGTGAAAATAAATCTGTTAAGGAACCAATAGAATTTTAGAGCCCAGATGCTTTGGTCAAAGAATTGGAATTCTTTGGGTCAAAGATTAATTTAAGGAGTAATGATCACAACATGATTGGTTCAGGTGACATCAGTCAAAGATGAATTTGAGGAGTAATGATCGCAACAACACGACTGATTCGGGTGACATCAAGAAGACAGACCAGCAGCGGTACACACGGTGCTGAGCTGTGAATAAAGGTTGAGATGTGATAAACGGGGTTCATCCTTCCTGAAATGTCTGCATTGTATTGACTCGTAGAGAGATTAATCCCTCAAAAATACGCATTTAAAAGAAACAGACACTTATCTACAAAGAGTTTTCTGTGTATTAGCTTGGTATCAAATCTTTCATGATCATCAGTGGAGGTCAAGATGCTGTGTAAATTAAATACAGACAGGGACTCAGCTGGTTGTGGGGATTTTGTGCCCAGAACAGCATATTTACCCATAAATATACTGATAATCCATACTCCGATTGAGGATGTCTTAGGACAAAAGGCATCCATCCTGGTTCAAAATCAGTTGGCTAGCTGGTTGGATGAGCTAATTATCCTCATTATTATCACAACTCCATAAACAGAATTTCACTGCAGCTGCTGGCCAATGGGTCAAATCATCTCCATTCCAGAGGTCTGATGGTTTGGCGCTGAAAGCAGTAGTTTCAGTGCTGCCTGGCAAAAAGCAAAAGGAGTTGTTTGTGGTAGGAAATGGGACGGTATGAAAGGGGTTTGGGACATGACCCATTCGAAAGGTCAGCTGCAAATTCACAGAGTTAGAGTGAATTTCATTCACTCCGCATCTTTTAAGTTGCTATTTTTTTCCAACTCCTATAATGCAGCACGGGTGTCTTCTTCAGCCAACATCTGACAACAAACCACCTACTACAACAGCTATTTTAGGAAAACGTTTAGATGTTTTCCCCTTTAACTGGAGGAAATGGGTACGTTAACCAAAACACTTCTAATAGAATTTTAACGCAGCCTCACGGCAGTGCTCCGTGATGTTTTCTTTAGAGGAAACAAAACACAAAATAAAATATAGCTGTTATAAACTGTTAATTATGGTTTATAATAGTAATAATCCCAGAGAATTTGATCATTACTGTAGTTAATGATCAGTTTGCTAGGGTTTAACTGCCTTTAGTTCCATCTAGGGATACCCAATTAGCAAACCAGTCGTTAAATACTAGTAGTGACTAATTGTTAGAGGATTAAAAGCTTAAATATAAATAAAAATGAGATTGAGGCTCTTATAATTAATGTGTTAATGTATTGCTTCCTCACCATGAGTTACAGACTACATTTTTGTCCTTATGACTAGCCCAGTTTCTATAGTGCATTCATTTCCCTCTGCATGAGTTTCTTTTTTCATATTCTCTCCAGATGTTTAATTCACACATGTACTGGCCATTGTTTCAAAAACTCACATCTCTCAGTTTAATTGACCGCTTTCAATAGCGCTAAAATTGTTTGTTTCTTTTCACTGTTCATTCTGCTTTTAGAGGGGCTTTGAAATCTGGTTTCATATCTTTGGTTTCGTATTCCCGGTCACATCAAGCCAAACTGCCTTCAATTAACATGAGTAATGTTATTTGTTATGACAGATAGCAAATGTACTTACACAACTGAATCAAGAAGACTACTAGATCTGTCCAGGGAAAGCCAACAAAAATTAGCAACAGCAGGGATCAGCTTGATCCTTTTAGTTGGTGCACAAGCAGGTGTTTTGATTGTGGTAAGAAAATTACAGTGGTAGAAAAGACAAAGGCAGAATCACCGCATCATGGAATATTAGGGACTGGAAGGGACCTTGAAAGATCATCTAGTCCAATAATAGGCATGGTTTGTAATGATAGAGAAAACCTAGGTGCAGAGTACAGCTAGAATAAATACTCACAAATATATGGGCTTATTCAGGGCATAAAACAGAGCTTTGGAGTGCCAACAGCGTGTCTACAGGCCACTGAAGTCTTTCAGACAGAGGTTAAATGCAATTCAAGTAGGGCAAGCAATGTACGCTAGCCTCCACGTCAGTTTACTTTTAACTTGTGTCTATTTATCCAAACCTATCTGCTTTACAAATGAAGCGCAAATAAACTGCATGATGTTTCCACGAGGGACCCCTCAGCCAAAGCAAAAGCAAAGTTAAATTTGACAAACCAGGAAATGGCAGCAATTGTTCTCAGCCTCACTACAGAAGATAACAGTAAACTACATAACCCTGTTATTTAAACATGATGGCTGAATAGTCCCAAGGCTACTTCATACTTGAGGAATGGTTACGAGTGCCAAGATGCTGCAGGGAGACAGCTCACATTTCAAGGGAAAAGTACTCCTGTGCCTTATTTCCCCTTTTTCCCTGAATTATTCTGAAGTATTTTAGTGGTATCCCTTGGGAATATTTTGTGCCAAGCAGTAAAGTTTCTCCTCACACTCTTTTTGATATGATATTTATTTAATAAACCCCAGGACATCCTCTGTTTATAGCAACTATAATTGCTGTATTGAAGACAGTGGATCCATGACTTTTTAATCTACTCATTAACCTGAGCCCTGTGAATAACGTTATTGAAAAGACACACAGCCTTTCTTTCTGTTCTCGAGACCTTTCATAACAGATGCATAATTCACAACGTTTAATGATACAGATGAGTTAAAACTAACATCTATTTTATCTTTATGAACCTTGAATTAATGATTCCAGCAGCAGGAGGTAATTTTTCACTTGGTCAGTTAGAAGAACAACACAAACATGAGTTTGGCTCTTTCAGAGACGCTCTCATTGTTAAAGCCCTTTGTTGGATTTCACACAAAAACGCAGACACAAAGCTTGGTTGAACTATACTGCAGAAACACCCTTTTCATCCTACATTGAATGAAGTGAATGACGCAAATATACTCACCCTGGTCGTGTAGCCTTCATTTCCAGAAAAATCTACTGCTGCAAACTTATGAAGCAAGTTTTGTTTCTTTTCATGCTGCTTTACCAGACAGAAGTTAATGCTGAGATGCTACTGGTTAAATTGCAAAGAAGTCATAAACAGCAAACAAAAGCTCTTTTTCATGGTGAGGATTACAGAGCACTGGAAGGGGCTGCCCGGGGATGTTGTGGAGTGTCCTTCTCTGGAGACATTTAAAACCCTCCTGTGCGAGTTGGTCTAGGTGATCCTGCTGTGGTGGAGGGATTGGATTGGATAATCTTTCGAGGTCCCTTCCAATACCCCCAATGTTCTGTGATTCTTCTTTTGGCCCTGAGCTACAGTCTGTTCTTCCATGTTGGCTTACAGGGGCACCAGACTTTTTCAGGCAACAGAAATAGTGTCAGGAAGAGTGTTTGATGGAAGGACTCCATGTTTTCATCACAATCAGGCGGTAGGTACAACCAACATGTGTGATGGTGCAAAGTGACAACCACAGAACCACGCTTGCCTCTGCTGAGCCTGCTGACTCACATATGTGAAAAACTCTAATTCTCCAACATTTACGGTTGTAATTGTAACATTGGACTAGATGATCTTTCGAGGTCCCTTCCAATCCCTAATGTTCTGTGATTCTGCGTGCCTGTGCGCACATGAATGTTTGTATTTTAAACAACCTTCAAGAGGAGAGATTGTCAACGCGCAGTTCTCGCATCTCCTGCCTGAATGGAAATAGTTGGAGACTATGGAATAGTTGGAGTAAGAAAAAAGACCCTTTCTTACACTAATGGTATATTTGTTGCTGCATAACTTTCAATTCATCAAGGTTCAAAATGGAGCTTTCTTCTGGCTGCAGAAAAGATCCTAAGGTTTCCAATGGAGTGCACAGCATTTGTTTCTTTCTGAGATGTGTGCGGTATCACAGCAATTCAGCACCATTAGCATTCACTGCTAGGGGGAAGAGAGAACTCTTCTACATTCATTGATCTCTGTCTGATACGCTTAATGAAAAAATACATCGAATATGATAACGCTGCCTTAAGGAACAGAGGTAATTATTCAACTCCTGCGTATTGAGAATAACTTGCTTCTTTTCTTGGGTACATCAGGAAAATGGAAAAGGGGTACGCTGTAAGCACACTTATTCTTTCTTTTCTTTTTGTCTCCCTCCGTTTCCCCTCATTGTAAATAAAAAACATCTTAACCACATTCCTCTGGTGTTTTGCATCCAGGCCTTACACGACTGTGATTTATGAAACAAGGGAAATGTGAGCAGTAACTAATTGGTGAAGCACTCTGGGCTGCTGTGGCGGCTCCGCACACACAATGAGGTTTGGGGCGCTGACCATCATGCTAAAAGGAAGCAGCAGGCTTTAACCCTTCCCTCTCCCAGCACAGAATTTCATCATCTTTCTTCAAGAAGCTAATAGTTTCCATGCAGATGGTTTTCTGTATTCCCAAAGTGTCCCAAACACTCTTGCCACACTTCTTTTCATGTGCAAGTCTCAAACGGCATTTTATGGTGGGGAAATGTCTTTGTCAGTGATACGAAGGGTAACACTGCTGTGGATGGGAAAAGCGAGTTTACCAGGATCACACAAAAGGTGTGTGGCTGGAACAGAAATAAAAGCTAGGTTTCTTGTGATCTTCCCACAAGATGGTTTTGCCTCCATTCTCTGTTTATATGATGAGCTTTGGACTTTGATACTTCACATGTTACCAGAGCAACACAGAACAGATAAACAACACGATTAAAATGTGAACAAGGGAAGTTGGCTGCTAGACCTTTCTATAGAAGATCAGGAAAGAGCATCTGCTGAGGTCACTATTTACTTGACTTCATGTAGTGTTGAACTGAGATTTGGTTTACAAGGCTAAGATCTCCTTACCAAGAGATCATTCTCAGCAACAACTTCAGAGCCAGTTCCTTTCCCTGCATGCAGGCTTGAAAACCTGGTTTTATTAATAGCTGTGGAGAATGGAGGCTGTGAGATTGATGTGGGCTGAAAAGTGAGGAAGTCACAGAGTGGTATTTGCTTTAGAATGAGCAGCTACAGACACGACTTGAACATACCTTTTTTTATTCTCAAGTGTATTTTGGGTTCTCGAGGGTTCTTTACTACCCATACTTCAAGTAGCATATACGGATTAATAGATAGGTATGTCTGATGTGTATCCCTGTCTGCCTGTCCTTTGAAATGTGTTCTTGTATTCTCCACTTATATTCAGTTATAAATAGGCAGATTCAACAGAGTCAGATAACTTTTCTGAGTGTAAGGGCCAGCAACTTTTCTTATGCACAATAGGCTAAAACGGGGACTGAGGGTTGTTTCATCACAAGAAGATCTGAGCATGACACTATCACAGCTTCTCTGGAGAAGTGCTGAGCAGAAGCACACATCTGTCAGTGGGGTGCATGAGCTTCTGGACATCCAAAAGATAGGAACTGGAGCACCAAAATGACATAGGTCACCAGATTCAACGGTCCATAAGCCCTGCTGATAACATGTACCAGGATGCTAAACTGAATGAGGAAGTCAGGTAGGTGATGAGACGAAAAAAGGAAGGGGAAGGAGAGAGACAGGTGGAAGGTGAGGGTGCAACACTGAGTTAAACAAAGAAAACAAGGGTTAATGCAGAGGAAGAAGAAAAGAAACAGGCAAGTCATTGCACTTCAGGACTGAAAATAGTAACAGGGGAAAGAAGCCCTGATGTTTCAAACTCATCCTACTAAAAAATTTCTATATGTGGGTGCAATCTGAGCCTCTTTTTCTTTAGCAGTGTAAATTTGATGTATCAATCAGACCTCTCACAGACAGAGGGTCTGTGAGTTAAGACAGGTACAGATATAAAGAGAAGCTGTCAGATCTGAGAGAGATAATTTTACCTGTGGATGCTCTTCTTCCACAAGGAAATCCTTTTAAAAAATTTGGTCTACCAGAACAGAGGCATTAAAAAGGAGACCCAAAGAGTTTTAAGGATATAATTGAGCAATTCATTCACACTCCTGTTGAGCAGACTCAAAGGGCAGTACTATAGTCTCTGTACAGGCTTGTTTTAGACCGAGAACAATATTAACTTGGGGCCACTGAGCAATTGTACCAAGACCAGGTCATTTTCACTCAAACCCCTGCGTGATTTGTGATGTCACCGCACATCGGGAGAGGCGCCGTGCTGAAAGCCACGCATCAAACTTAGCCATTCACCCTGACAACAAATAGGAGCAGCGGTACTCTGGGAAGACGTGATAAATATTTTTTAGTGTCCCATTACCGCACAGCCATCTGCTATTTATTGCAATTGTGCGGATCATAATACATCTATCTGGTGTTTATACAGACACTGCCTTTGCTTCCATAAGAAATGTATTGTAACTTAACGTGGCATTAGCTTAATGTCCCATTGAAAGAGAGGACTGGTAAGTGTATGCGTACGTATATGTGTACATCCAAGTCATCACTTTCCTGCCCGTGTTCACACGGTGCTGGGAAGCTGCAGAGGAACTGAACTTCTGCTAGGCAATATTTGCTATACTGAATGGGAATAATTTGTTTGTGCAAAGCCACCCATTTCCCTAATTACAGCACTCCTACTGTAAGAGGAAATTGCTAATTGGGTACAGCAGGAAACAAAGAGACAATTTTTATTGTCTGTTCTGTTCTTACTAGTTTTATTAACTCATTCCTTTCCTTTTTTTTAAAAAAAAAAGGGTTTAATCTCATTACGTCTCAGGTTCCCCAACTGTGAAATTATATTGGGCAGAAACTGTGAGGCTTCAGCTATTAAATACCAGAATAGAAGATTCCTATAAGATCCTAGTGAGGTTATCAACAGAGACACAATTCCAAAAAAAATTACCTTTGCTTTCTCTGAGTCATTTAACCCAGCTACAAATGAAGTGGAGATCCCTACCTGTTTAACCCTTACTAAACTTTTAAAATCCTAATCACAGAGTCACAGAACACTAGGGATTGGAAGTGTCCTTGAAAGATAACCCAGTCCTATCCGCCCGCCACAGCAGGATCCCCTAGATCAAGTTGCAGAGGAACACATCCAGGTGGGTTTTAAAATTCTCCACAGAAGGAGGTTCCACAACCCCCCTGGGCAACACATTCCATTGCTCCATCACCCTCACCATGAAGAAGCTCCTTTTCATATTAATGTGGAACCTCCTAGGTTCCAACTTACACCCATTGCCCCTTGTCCTATCATTAGATGACACTGAGAAGAGCCTGGCTCCATCCTCCTGAGACCTACCCTTCACATATTTATAAACATTAATTAGGTCACCCCTCAGTCTCCTTTTCTCCAAGCTAAAGAGACCCAGCTCCCTCAGCCTTTCCTCATCAAGAAGATGTTCCATTGCCTTCACCATCTTTGTGGCTCTGCGCTGGACTCTCTCCAGCAGTTCTGTGTCCTTCTGGAACTGAGGGGCCCAGAACTGGACACAATGACGCTACAAACTAAAATGAATGACCAGGATCAGTGTGTCAGGTTCCCAGGAAGATGAAAACCTCTGCGCAGTCCTGCTGAAGTTATTGAAAGGACCTTGATTGACGTGTTGTAACATTCAGGCCACACACATTGGCAGTCTCAGGATTTCAGGTTCCTCGGGGAAAGTGCAAATATTGCTCTATTAGCAGTGACATGCTTCGTAGCTCAGACTGACAGGAGAGTATACGAGTGAACTGTGCAACACGTCGGGACACTGGGCGGGTTGCGTTGAACAGGTGCTTTAGACTATCTTGTGCCCTTAGTAGTAAGCACACTGATGTCAAACTAATGTGTGTGTTTAAAGGTGTTAACTGAAGGAAGACCTATAGAAAGGCCTCAAAATATTGAAGAGGGATAAGAGTGTATAATTGCAGTCTGAATGTTTGTTTCCTTATGCAAATAGGGTTGGGGTATTTTTCCTTCCGTCATTCTCAAGGTCTTCCGTGGTGCCAAGGAGCCGGCGGTTCATGGCTTCAATTTCCCACCCACCAAGGGACATTGCCAGTTTAACTTTTCTCATTCACTCAAGGGCTGATTTCTTTACTGAGTTAACAAATGTATAAAGGTAGGATAATACATCCATGAATCAGCCCCATAAATGTAGCTCAGCGCAGGGCAAGGATATTGCTAGTGATCTTCCACAGCAATAGACACACCTGCTATTCTCTCTCTGGAAACCTCCTTTTAGTTACGTTTCCTCTGTTGCTCATAAACACCGAATGAGCAACCCTGCCAATCTGAGGCTAATCCCTTCCTTTTCCCCTATGCAATATGTTTATCACAAATGAGTGCCTGGGGCTTTCATTATTTATCAGCGGCTGTAGTTGTACTATTGTACCAGAGGCTATGGGAGCCTCAAATCACTGTGATCTATCGCACAGCGTTTATGTGGCCAAAACAGCCTCAAATAGCTTCAAAGCCCATCAAAATCCTGCAATGCAGCAGCACCAAGGCAATGTGGAGATCGCACACAGACCTCAGATAGGCTACTGGTTTGGAGATTTCTGGTCGAAGCCTTCTCTCTGTGCACAGCTCCAGACCAGGGCTGCTCTCTCTGCTGCTGTGCTGTGCCAGTGAGCTGCAGCTCTGAGCAACTCCACAAATGCAAATCTCATTATACGATGGCAGGGCTTGTTTTGCCTAGAGACAGGCTGCAAGAGTCCTTTCTTTAAAGCCCATTTAGCAAGATGATGAATTTCTTTGTCTACACGATAATGTAAAAAAAATACACATAGTTAAGGCGTGTTACACGGTTTCTAACTGAAAAGCAGAGTGTTTTTATTCTCATTTCTACATCTCAAAGTAAATACAAGCTTTAGATAGTTGATTAAAAAGCTTTATAAAGTTGATTATTAACCTGGAGGGCAGTTACTGCTAAACTGGTGATAGCTCCATGTAAGACCGGATCTTCAAGGTGCTACACTGTGGGGCATAAGAGACTGCCTCTCCTTTGAGCAGATGAAACACAGGAACCTCTACCGAGGGTAAGTGGGCAAATGGACAGAATGAAGTCACATGTGAGGCCGCTGACAGTGCCAGGGCTACAGCTTGTCTGGTGGTGATACCTGTGGCTCTCGGTACCCAAAAACGAGGATACAGTTCAAATGTCTCATCCTCAAACCAGACAGAAACAAAGGCAATGCTCCAGGTCGGACTGGGGAAAATTCCTCCCAATTCACGCCGTGGAAGCAAACTTTTTCTGTGGTATTGTCCTCAAAAATAACAGAGGGAGCTCATAGGGAGGCAGACTCAAGTGAAGGGGAAGGATAAAACACCCTACAGCAGCCTCACAAAAGACAAGTTAGCTTTCTCAGAATTAATATTTAACAAAAGCCAGACATGAAGGCAGGTTGGGTACAGGGGGTTAGAGAAATCTTCCTTGCCCTCCACAACCATCATCTCAAACAGGGGAAAAAAACCTCAATTTTAGGGTTTTCATTTCCCCTGCATTTTTCAGTCCGGGAGGGTTTGAGGGTGTGAGGTGAGGAAGAGAATGATAATAATGAAAAGGTCTGTGTTTGTGAGCAGCTTCAACCCGGAGAGAGGAGGCAGCTGACCGTGCTGTCTGCGGTGCGAAACTCGTTCGCCCGCCTTGGGCTACCTCGCAGTGCCACCTGCTGGCCCCGCGCCCGGCACAGTGGAAATTTCCAAGGTGATGCTCGCCGCAAGACAAACCTCCGCTGCTCTTAACAGCTTAACTTTGCTGGCCAGACTGCCCTAGAGCAGGCCCCTGGGCTGTGGGGACGGCTCGGCATTGCCCGGAGCCACCTCGTACGGTTGGCAGTGCCGGGGACAGCGGCTCCCGCTCTCCCTCCTAGTGATGGGTGCTGCAGGGATCTCTCTGCTTTGACTGACAAATGTGTTTTAGTGATGTTTCCTGCAGCCTCCCTCAGATGTGAGAATCCCACTCCTTTTCTGCTCGCAGAAAGGACTTTTTTTAGCAAATGGAAAGATAGACTTTGTGCACACGCAGTGGAGAGCAACCTTAAACGTGACTCTTCTCTCACTCTCCCCTTCGGGGAACCCTCTGGCAAGGAAACGTGGACCATCCCGCAGTCAGCAGTGGTGAGGCCACACCTCAAGATCTGTGTTCAGTTCCAGGAACCTCAATTCAAGAAATACATTGAGGTGCTGGAGCAGGTGCAAAGAAGGGCAACAAAGTTGGTGCAGGGTCTGGAGAGCAAACCTTATGAGGAGCAGCTGAGGGAGCTGAGACTGGTTAGTCTGAGGAAGAGGAAGCTGAAGGGAGACCTTATTGCTGTCTACAGCTACCTGAAGGGATATGGTAGAGACATGGCTGCTGGTCTCTTCTCATGGGTAATTAGTGACAGAACAAGAGAGAAGAGCCCAAGCTGCACCAAGGAAGGGTAAGTCTGGATATTAGGAAAATTTTTTTAACTGAAAAAGTAGTCAGGGCTTGGAACGGGCTGCCTGGGGAGGTGGTTGAGTCACCATCCCTGGATTTGCTTTGAAGATCATTTATATGTGGTGCTTAGAGACTTGGTTTAGAGCTGAATTTGGTAGAGTAGAGTGAATGATGATCTCAAGGGTCTTTTCCAACCTGAAGGATTCTGTAATTAAGGACCTGAAAAGATAGCTTTGAAGATGTCACTTTGTCTGTGTTGAAGATGTGATACATACATCAAGTTTCTTTCCAAAGATGAAAAAAAAAGAGAAAAGATCCTTTTCGCACTCATCTGTACTAAGGATGCCGCAGAGAGGTACTTAAGGTACTCCCAAAGACAAAAGAACAGGCACCTTGATCATTATGTCTGTGTTAGAAGCTCAACATTGCTCTGTTTTTGCTAGGAAGGGCCACTCCAGCCCAGACTCATTGCTCCAGGTAGGAAGAGCTATCTGTCAGAATTAGAGCCAAGAGCTCTGCAGAAAACTGCATTATTCAATGTAAGCAGAAATTATTGATCATGAACAAGTGTTTTATCCACATACTATTAACAGCAGCAGCTCTTGAAACAAAATCCACCTCTTTACCCACATCTTTTCTCTGACAGATTGCTTGACGCAGGATTCATATATCTGGCCAGAAAGGTCTTCTTGGAAGAAAGATGAGTGAAGCTGAGGACAGGGAGGATGTGCAGCATGCTAACAGAGTAGGTGTAAGGGTTATTGTCCTGTGTAAACAAGAAAGATGCTACAAGAGAGGAGAGAAGGCTGAAATGAATAAATATACTCTAAAAGAGAGAAACCTTTGTCTTTGCTCTGGGAAGTAGAAATCTGTCTCAAAGCGAAGCCGTTGCCAAAACTGTTCCTGTACACCTTGTACACAAAGCTGTGATTAGAGACCGTATAGGAAAACCACAGGAGGACGTACGAGATGTGCAGGAATCATAGCAGGGTTTCTCTCTCTCTCACTTTGTGCTATAGTATCAGCGTGATATCTGTACTTTTCAGGAATAAATTACAGGTATTTCTAGCCAGCAAAATAAATTTAGTTTTCCTAGCTGCCTTGTTATCACGAGGCCTTTATCTTTGAAAGCAGTGGGAAAGGAGGGGTTATTTCAGCAGTACTTATCGCAGTGATCACAATTATTTCACTGTTAGCTAAGTGCCCACTGTTCACTCCCTGTATTGTCTCATCTTCAGCTGCAATAGCCCTACAGCAAGGAACTCGGAGATAATAAGGGCTGATTCCTTTGCACAGGACTCACAGATTTTCACAGATTGAATTTCACAGGATTGTTTTCTTTGGAAGAGACATAAGATCGTCAGGTCCAACCATGGACAAAGCAACATTCAGGTTGCTTCCACTTATTCATTAATCCACTAATTAATGTCCCTCAGCACTGCACCTATACCTCTGTGACTCTACTACCCCCCTGAGCAGCCTATTCTAATGTTTGATAACCCTTCCAATGAAGAAATTAATTATCTGAACTAAACGTCCCCTGGCTCAGCTCAAGGCCATATCTTGTCACCGTCTGCTACTTGGGACAAGAGACTGACAACCCATCTATCTACAACTTCCTTTCAGATAGATGTAGGCAGGCTCATAGTCTTCATGCTAAATTGCCACCGTTGTCTCAGCTGCTCCTGGTAGCACTAGGTGATCTAAACTCTTTGCCAACCTTCCTACCCTGCTTTGGACTCTCTTTAGCCCCTCAATGTCTTTCCTGTGGTGGGAGACTGAACACAGTACTTGAGGTGTCCCCTCACCAATGCCCAGTACATGGGATTTCTCACAGAAGCCAGGATGCCATTGGCCTTCTTTGCCTCCCAGACACCCTGCTGGCTCATATTCACCCACTGTTGACCAACACTGGCGATCCTTTTCTGACATGTGGTGTTCCAATCACTCATCCTCAAGCCTGTAGACTTCGATGTGGTTGTTATGACGCCAGTGTAGCACCTGGCACTTTGCCTTGTTGAAGTACATACAATTGCTTTTGGCTCATCAATCCATGCATAATATCATACTACTTTCCAGAGTTTAAAGTCGCATATTTAACAGTCCTTGTGTCCTAGTGCCACAGTCATGAATCAGGACTAAGCACTTGATTTGTTTAGTTGGACCCACATAATATCCCACATGATTCCCATCTCTTTCTCTGACACTGAGTTTCTCAGCCAATCTGTTGTTCTGGGCTCCCCTCCACTGGCTGTGATGGCTTTTTGTGGGGAGGTGGCACATGGAAGTTCACCTCATTTGCCCAGCTATAACCTAAGAAACAGGGATAGACATATATCCCTCCCACATAGGCTAGGACTGACTTTGTCATGCCGTTATGGACGGGGATGTTTTAGAAGAGAAGGAGTCTTCACAACATGAGACTTACCACATGCAGCAAAATAACTCGCTGTTTAGAAGGGAATTCCACGTGTGATGCAGCTAGTTTCAGCCAGTTTACAGCGCAGACACAACCTCACAGTACTGCAGGTAGAAAACTAGCAGATCTGCCCTCCTGTTCGAAGGCACTGGTCAAGAAAACCTCATCCTCATCTCAGGCTAGATGTACATGGTTCCCATCACATGCAACCCTTCCTGAGCTTTCAAAAGCTGCCTGTGGTTTAGTAAGTGCCTGGTGCCTGGTTGCTGAGTCAAGGAAATGCCATGCTAGGCTAGCTGAGATAATGTGCATATCAGGATCTCTCCCTCCCTCATCACACCTCTCCCTCATCTGCCACCACCCTGCTATGCTTGCTGGCTCCTAAACTGTGCCCAGGACGCACCAAAGCTGATTAATCTCTGGTGTCACATAGAACTGCTGATTTGCTTTCTTTCTCATTTCAGACACCTCCAGTTAGAGTTTTCTTGTACTTCAGTCACCATAATAACTAAAGAAAGACTTCAAACACACAAACACTTAAAAAACACCATCAGATTCTGGTGTCAGACAGTAGTCAAGATCCGATGAACTCTGGTGCAAAGTCATAGCTGATAGGGAAGAAGGTGCTTTGTTAAGAAAAAAGCACAAATTAACACCTTCCTCACAGCACCCTATGTCCCTGCCTGTAACTGCCTTGATCTTTTGGATGTGAGATGTGATTCTTCCTTCTCTCACCACAGGAATCACTTGCACTTCTCTTCTGATGGAAAATGAGGTCACCCTGAATCACACTGGGTCTCACCAGAAGATAGTGAGATCCACTCTCAGAATAACAAGAACTCAGCTTATATTTTCCCTTCAGTGTTTCCCATGGGATCTGCTATAAAGCAGCTTCTGCGGTGAAAGAGCACAGCTACCGCATCTCCAGATTAAAGAATGAGGTTCCACAGCACAGAAGAAACAGACACTTTCCAGTGAAGAATAATAAGTTTTCAGGTGATAACGCAAAGACCCATCCAGGGCTGATTTGTTGGATTTTTTAAAATCTGATTCCTATTTCAGCTACTGCAGTGCTGGCAGTGCTGCTTCAAGATTTTTCACTGTATTTCCTCAGTATTTATTCCTAAAGTGATTTCTAGCACCAGTGAAGGTTTCGGTTTGGTTTTAACCCATTGCATCTCCTGTAAAACACATACATACACACACACATGCATTCTGAGACAAACACTGAGAACACAGACACTAATATTCTGAAGCTCTTCAACTCACCAAAATTTACCTTAAAATTTGTTATAGGAACAGATTTATTTGCCTGGCTCCAAAATCTTAATGCTGACAGATTAGGAATCTCCCCTCACCTAGTTAATTAGTAAGGCAATGGGTTTTTAAATGCCTCTGATATTTGAAGCCAAAAAATTGTGAATTTTAGCTCAAACGACTGGCAGTTATCCAGAAAGCTGCATAAACAGTATGTCCTTCCCTGTAACACCACCCTTCTGCTACAGATAATGCACCGTGCTTCTGACCAACCTCAAAAGAAGTTGAAAGTGTTTACTGCAGCCTCTGTGTTTCAACAAATGTTCAGCTTTCACATAAATTTAGATATCATTTCCTTAGTTCACCTCTCCTTGTGTACTTACTAGTACTACTGAGCCCAAAGTAAGAATGCAAACTAAAATAATAGCAATAGTTTTCTTAATATTATTTATTTTTATCAGCTGAAGCACTTTTAGGGTATTTCCCTAACTCCCATCCTTACAAGCTAAATGCATCATTATGGAGTATGGAGGAGGTATTACTATCACAGCAGGAGCTTCTTCACTGGAGACATTTAAAACCCTCCTGGATGTGTTCCTGTGCAACTTGATCTAGGCGATCCTGCTTTGGTGGGGCGTTTGGACTGGATGATCTTTCAAGGGTCCTTCCAATTCCTAATGTTCTGTGATTCTGTGAGATCACAAATTTTGTGCCTACTAAAACCTGCTGGCCAGTGATTCCTGGCCAGTGATTCCTGACCAGCACATGGCTCCAGTCTAGCAGATGAAGCAACTCTTATCCTGCTTCATCTCTGTAGCTTTTTCTTACTTCTACAGCACCTTTTGCAAGCTCATGCAGGGAGCTCTTTGGTGTGCATAAGGCTTATACCACTATAATTACTCACATCACAGTAGGATCCTTGATCTGGAATGCAAAGTACAAAGCCTGGAATAATTTACCGCTTCTATTAATGTGAATATTGAAATGATTCTTAACCAAAGGGTCCAAAGAATAGATGCTCTTGGATGGTTTTTGTACAGAGACAGGTTGTACAAAAGACAGGCTATCTCTGTGTCACCTGATGGATGAAGGTCTGGCTTCGGTGTTTGCCTAATGAAGAGAAACAGCTTTTATTGTTAACTGTACATTTGGCTCTGTAGGAAAAAAACATCAAAAACTACAAGAAATTGTGATAGAACTGTCCAGATGAACTCTAACAGACACTGATTGGGTGAGTGAAAGACTCTCCTTTTCTTATTGTTCTGCTTTTACGAAAAGTGGGACGTTTTCCTTCAAAAAGAATACTATATAATTATTTGTTTTCAATTAGCAGGTTGGCCAGCACAGTGTGGAAACTCATGGATCCATTTTTAACTTTTTATTACAAATACATAGCGGTTCCCATTGCAAGTATGGGTTGAAGGTCCTCTGGTAGTGTATTAAAGAACTGCAGGTTTATAACGTAAAGGACATACATAAATACGTAATATTTATGCTATTTTACTGAAGGACACGTACAAAGCACAGCAGGACACCAGCAATCCAGGAGGTTCTTGGAATATGTTAATAGAATCACAGAATCACAGAACATTAGGGATTGGAAGGGACCTCTGAAAGATCATCTAGTCCAATGCCCCCACCACAGCAGGATCCCCTAGATGTAGTTGCACAGGAACGTGTCCGGGTGGATTTTAAACATCTTCAGAGTTGATAATTTCCTTCTCCAAGCAGTAGATGAATCAATTAGAAAAAGTGTTATGATGGACCTTATTCTCACCAGTAAGGAGGGACTTAGGGGTGGCATGAAGCTCATGGGTAGCCTCAGCTGCAGTGACCGCAAAATTCAGCATCCTTAAGGCAATGAGGAGCACAAGCAGCAGGCTCACTCTGTCTCCAGGAGTTAAGGAGAGCAGACTTTGATGTCTTTAGGGATCTGATTGGCGAAGTGTCATGGGATAAAGACCTGGAGAGGAATCTTGTGCAATAAAGATGTTTAATAGTCAAAGATTAATGCATCCCAACAAACAGGAAGGCAGGCAAGCATGGCAACATACCTGCATGGAGGAACAAGTAGCTCCTGGACACATTTAGACGCAAAGTCTGCCAAGAGTGGAAACAAGGATAGATAGTCTGGGAGGAATATAAAGAAGTTTTCTGAGCCGCCAGGGGTCAGGTCAGGAAAACTAAAGCCCATACAGAATTAGATTTGTCCAGGGGACATCAAGAAAAAAATCTACAGGTACATGAGAGATAAAAGTGTGGCAAGGGAAGATGTGGGCCCTATTAGGAAGGGAATATGTGGCCTGGTCATGAAGGACATGTTGAAGGCTTAGGTAGACAACAACGTCTTTGCCTTAGTCTTCACCAGAAAGGTCTCTAGCCATACCACCCCAGTTGTGAAAGTAACACATGTCAACTGGGAGAAAGAAGGTCCACCCACTGCAAGCAAAGATCAGACAGAGACCGTGAACGTGTACAATCCATGGGACATAATGAGATCCATCCACACAGGACATGGTGGATGACTTTCCAAACCACTTTCTACATTATTTGAAAAGTCAGGGCAGTCTGGTGAATTTCCCCCTTACTGGAACATATAAACTAGATTTTAAGAAAGGGACAAAAGAAATACTTGGGAAAATACAGGCCAGTCAGCCTCACTTCTGTGCCATTTTGACAGGAAACTCTCCTCAGGTTCAGCGAGAACAACCTCTGGCTCATCCAGTGAGCACCTCTGCAAATTAATGCATTGGGAAAGAGAAATACATTTTGGGGGGGGTTGAGGCTGATTTTTTTATCTTCAGGATGGGGTGGGGTTTTTTTAATTTTGGGAATTCCAGGGCGTTTTTTGGGGGGAATAGGGGGAGAAGACAGCTATGCTGCAGCCCCAGCTCTGAAGAAGGAGGAGGAAGACCACGTGGGCAGCCCTACGCTTGGAACATGGTAAAAAGCAGCACAGAATGAAAGGTGGTCTGGAGCCAAGAGCTGGCACGGCAAACGTGGCTATGTGAAGGCACCAAAGTTCTTAAATGTAAGCCACTTCATGAAGGCCTGTGCTGCAGTTATAGATCGTCCTTCTGGCCCTTCTTGTAGATGGGTCACACATTTGCTTGTCTTCAATCTCCTGGGACTTCCCTGGTTAACCAAGCCTGCTGATAGATGAGGGACCCTGGTTTGCTTCTTCGGCACTTGATTGCAGCCCATCCCACTCCGTACACTTGTGTGTGTCTTGGTTGTGTAGGGGGTCATGAACTATCTCCCCTTGGATTATGCAGGCCTCATTCTCATCTCCATCCCTGTCTCTCATTTCAACAGAGTTGGTTCCCTGGCAACAGCAAGTCTCACTGTTAAAGACTGAGGCAAAGAAGACACATCAGCCTTTTCCTCATTCTTCATCATTATGTTTCTCCTGCATCCAATAAAGGATTAAGACGCTCCCTTGTCCTCCTTTTGTTGTTAATATGTTAATAGAAACTTTTTTTGGTTTTTTACAGCAGTCACTATGTTAAGCTGTAGTTGGGCTGAAGCCCATCTGATCTTTTCCCCACATAGCTTCACTACAGATGGTCTATATGAGCTGCCTGATCCCTCTTTCAAAGGCTATAGACTCTCCTTTTCTCCCTGATTTCCAGCCAGGGCATCCGGTTCAGCCATGCTGGTCTTCTTCCTCTCCAGACAGTCTTTCAGGATATGGGGACAACCCACTCCTGCACCCTTAGGACTTGAAAGAATGGCCAGCCTTCCTGGAGTCCTTTGCTCTTCAGGACTCTCTCCCAAGGTACTCTATCAGTCAATCTCCTGTACAGGCCAAGTCTGTCCTCCAGAATTAAGTGGTGGTAGTTCTACTAGTCCCTCTCCTTACTCTCCAGTAATTGTAAACTCAGTCATTATTGTGGTCACTCAGTGAGTTCTTCAGCCTTGAGAAGAGAGGAGTCCTGTCTGACCTCTAAAGTGGCCTGCAGGAAAGCTGGAGACTGGTGTTTTACAAGAGATTATAGTGATTACTTCAAAGTGTAGCATCTTCAAAGTGAAAGAAGGAAGACTGAGACTAGAAATTAAGAAGTTGCTCACTGCGGGAGTGGGGAGATACTGGAACATGTTGCCCAGAGAAGTTGTGGATGGCCCAACTCTGGACCATCAAAACTGGGATAACTGTGACTCTGGGCAACCTGGTCTGATGAGGGGTATCTGTCCTTGCCCATAGCAGGTGGGTTGGAACTAGGTCCTTTTCAATCCAAACCATTCCACGATTCTATGATATAAAGCCAGGTGAAAGACACCATGCCTAGTAATTACATGAAACTCAGTTACCTCTTTCAAACACCATGTTGCTGGAACAGTAATTGGAGTGTGTCCTTTGAAGGGTTATATGTTTCAACCCACTATCAAGATCAAAAAGAAGAAGAGGTTCATACTTACAGGATTTTGGCCAGCTAATCTACTTGGCACCCCCATATTCTGTACTACAGCTACACCCTACAATAACACAAACCCGCTTGTGTCCATCTGAGACTGTTGTGGTTATTCATTCTAGCTCTTACTAGAACAGGCTGCCCAGGGAGGTTGTGGAGGCTCCTTCTCTGGAGACCTTTAAAACCCACCTGGACATGTTCCTGTGCGACTTGATCTAGGGGATCCTGCTGTGGCAGGTGAATTGGACTGGATGATCTTTCAAGGTCCCTTCCAATCCCTAATGTTCTGTGATTCCTACACGCGCTCAGCTGTTGCATAGTTACAGGCCAATGCCTCTGTCCTGTTCATGGTGTACAATTCACAGAGAGGTGGTTTTGTAACTCTACAGCTGACCATTTGGAACAGAGTTAACTTCCTTGGATTCTGTCAATGGATTTTGCAGTCAAAGTATTACTCTGTCACAGCTTACTGCGAGCTTTCAGGAGTTTTCTTATGCCCTTGCTAATAGTAAACAGGTGGATACTATCATTTCACATTTCTATTTTTTTTTCCTTTTCTGGCGGGGCAAAACTTTCTGCATAACAAGCTCACATAAAACTTGAAATGCGCAGGGTAGAACTATAAGTTAACTTTATCATCTGGATTTAGTGTTAGCCCTTTGCACCGAACGCCATTTGCATACATCAGAAATTCCTGGACTGTCTGTGCCCGGGTCACTTATTCATTATTATAATTTATTTCCAGCACAGCAATACCTAGAGGCCCCAGGGAAATGCAGTTACACATACATGCATATAATGAAAAGACAGTTCTTGCCCTGAAGAGCTCAGCATAGAGCTACCTACCTAGTACAACAGCACCCCATGCAGAGATGCCAGGGATGCTTCTAAATGAGATGATACATTTATGTAGTGTAGTATAATGCCATGCAGAGATACTCCCTGTCCTGGAAGCACTGTAGTCGCATCACTACAGACCTATATCTGGGCTAAATTTGCAGTAAATAATGTATAAACTGACAGCTACAATGCTTCCACTTTTAGTTATCTCTGAAACTGCATTTTACTGTGCAGACTTATTCTTGAAATTTGCCACCTAAACAGAATAGGAAAAATAACAGCTAAAGGTTTAAAGCTGCCAGACTCCAGAGAGCATTCAAGGGGGAGGTGCTGCTTTTTCTGCTGTGGGTTTAGCTGTCAAGGTAGACTGGTGTTCCTCAGGAACTGTGTAAATGAGCCAGTGGTTACTGAAGGAAATAAAACTAAAGAAATAATAAAGCCCAAACAGAAGCTCCCAACAAGCCCACAATAAAAACCCAATATATACTGATTATTAGATCACAGAATCACAGAACGTTAGGGATTGGAAGGGACCTCAAAAGATCATCTAATCCAATCCCCCTGCCAGAGCAGGACTGCCTAAAAGTGCATTTGGTTTTGAATTCTCCCAGCCATTCACACATAGGGTTAGCCCTGGCTGGAATGAAATATTCAGAGCAGTGATGAGCTTCTTAGAATGACAATGACAAATAAAAATTAATTAAGACTAGATTAATTTTTGTATGCTTTTCTCCCCCTTTTTAATAAAGAAGTCTTTTAGTACCAGTAGAAATCAGTGCAAGGAAATCTCATGATCTGAACTACACAAGTAGTCAGATTACATTAACACAGTGGTCCTTTCTGACTCAACAGTCCATTAACCTAAATACTAAGTTGGAGAAGAAGGGGGATAGAGCTTGGCTGTGAAAGTAATTGATTTTCTCAGGTCAGATATGAAATCAAATCAGAACAGCAAACATCACTTAGGATCAGCATTTTTATTTATTTATTTATAATGTTCAGCAAATTGATAAAATTTAGTTCAGGCTGAGTATTTACATCAACCTACGTTAATCTGATTGCACTCCTTTTAGAACATGGTTCATAAAACCACAGGTGGAATTCGTAAGTGCTGGTGGGACACGTGAAGGGTGTGCTGGGAAGGGGGTAGATTACTGGCTTTCTTTTCCCTTTGAGGAGATTTCTGTCAGCTTCATCCTCTGATCTCCTTCCTATCTGTGAATTACTTTTTCTTTTCCACACATATATAAAAAAAATAACAGCACAACACTTCGTTCCGTGCTTTGCAGGACATTTGAGTGTTAGATCTGGGAAGACAAGCTCAAAGAACGTCATGATCTTTGTTCTAAGCTTTACTTTACACCATTAATGACCATATTGAGTAGCTAAACAAAAACCTGGAACAACAAATATTTTAATTATGCACAAAATCGTACTGGGAATCTACGTACTGTGAGTTTTTGCTCTACTTTGGAATGAGAAAACAAATCAGATATCTGAATTTCTCTGAGATATTGATATTCCGAGCTATAAGTATTAATTCTGTCTGTGTACTGTGACAAATCTGGTTTTTTTCTCTTTTAGGTCTTTCAGAATCTCATTTTTGAAAGGTTTGAACCTTTTCCTGTCCTCAGAATGCAGCCTATTCCCCCAAATTCCAGCTGCATTTGAAATGAAGATGTGGTACTAAAAATAATAGAATAAACGGATAAGAATTAAACACAAAAAGCAGATTGGGATCTTCTTTTTCCCTGTGGCTATTTTTTTTTCCTACAGGTCATAAAAGCTGTTTGAGCAATTATCATCTCTGTTAAATTCTGGAAGAGTGCTTTTAAATAATTTAAAAAATGATCTGTTTTTTTAACGTAATTACTATCATTATATCCTTTTACATGGGAGTGAGCTGAGAGATAAGCACCTTCCAATTCAATAAATATATTGGCCTGAAGCCCTGGAACTTTATTTATCTGTGAAATGTTTGTCTTACTGAATCCTCCCTACAAAAACAAAATAATTATTGCTTAATTATAGTAGAAGTGAGTTTTCGCTTTCAATTAACAATTGAAACAATTAACAAGAATGCTTAAAGTTTTTCTACTGCTGGAATCTAGTTGGAAATGGAGGAACAAAAAGGGAATCACAGGACACAAATCCACAGGCAGGAGGGTTTTTTTTCCTGATGCCCACAACACAAGTGCTCAACTCCCTCCCCATGAACCTTGCAGGAACCACTCCATTGCTGTTAGTCAATCAAGCCCCTGGGGAAAGAAAGATCCCATTTACTAATAAGATTTCAAGGGTCACCAAGGGAAGACTTTTCATTATAATGGTCGTGTTTCCTGAGGAATGGTAAAAGACTTTCCAAGGTGAAGTACTGAGAGATGTAATCACTTTCTAATCTCTAGGAACTGCCCTTTTTTTCCTGCTACTAATACCGCTTCCACACCATAGGCTGCAGCCCCAGAAAATATCTGACACACGCCTAACGTCAGGCACATTCTCCCAATGTCATGATTTTCATGACATTCTGGCATGTGCCTCAAGTAAAATTGTAGTTCCTTCTCTCCCTTAGGAAAAGAAATTAGCCCCTGATTTAAAGAACATCATGACTACGTAAGAGTAAATAATTTAAGTTCAAGACCCACACAAAGGTACAGTAAGTAATAATCGCATTCCCTGTGCATCTTTCAGATCTTCATTTTCTGGGCTGTTGTTATTAGCAGCTACTAACAGCAGACTCATGGAATAATTAAGGTGAGAGGGACCTCTGGATGTTATCTAATGTAGCCTGATGTTAAATGCAGGCTTAATTAAATCAGGCTGCACAAGACCTTGTCCAGTTGAATTTTTAATACCTCCAAGAATAGAGGACCTATTATTGCTTTTATTTTTGCTAGTGTTGCTGCTATTAAAATTATGTATTGCAAAAAAATTAAGCAAAAGACTAGACTCTAAAAAGTCCCAGTTCTGTCATCACTGGCCCATATGAACTTCCAATCCGTTTGTAAAGTGGGATGTCCTCCCCAAATAGGCAGTGAAAATTTGTTACGTCAATGCAGCCCAAGCGAAAGAGCATTGTGTCACCTCAAACTCACAGAACCACAGAATCATAGAACATTAAGGATTGGAAGGGACCTCGAAAGATCATCTAGTCCAATCTCCCTGCCAGAGCAGGATCACCTAGATCAAGTTGCACAAGAAGTAACCTCTCAGTCTCCTCTTCTCCAAACTAAAGAGACCCAGCTCCATCACCCTTTCCTTGTAAGGGAGGTGTTCCACTTCATTCATCATCCTCGTTGCTCTACACTGGACTCCGTTCAGCAACTCCGTGTCCTTCTTGAACTGAGGGACCCAGAACTGGACACAATACTCCAAGTGTGGTTTCACTAGGGCAGAGTAGAGGGGAAGAAGAACCTCTCTCGATCTGCTAACCATCCCCCTTCTGATCCACCCCAGGATGTTGTTGGCCTTCTTGGCCACAAGGACACATTGCTAGCTCGTGGTCATCCTGCTGTCCACCAGGACCCTCAGGACCCTTTCTCCTGCACTGCTTTCCAGCAGGTCAGTCCCCAACCTATACAGGTACCTGGGGTTGTTCTTGCCCAGATGCAAGACTCTACCCTTATCTTTGTTATCCTCAGATTCTTTGCCCTCCATGATCCCTTCTAGGTAACTGAGAGTTCATAATACTCTCAAACTCATGGTAAACATCCCCAAGGGGCATAGGTGAGGTGGTGGTTGTGGTGGGGAAAGAAGGAGCAGGCTGCAAGGGATTCTAGAAAGAATCCATGAAACACTCACCTGGAATGGCAATGCATTACCAAAACCCACTCAAGTTCTATGAGCTAAAACCTGAAGACACAGATATTTATAGTGGTTTTGCTACTCTTTTCTGTTTTCTGAGCGGTGAGAGGTTGGGAAGGGGGATGAACCATCACCAGCAAGAGTGTGGTACAGGTAAGACTCCAATACAAGAGGGAGGAGAAGTAAACAGTTGTGATCACAAAAACCAGTGCAGGTGAGGAAGTCGATTGCCACACTAAGGGTTAGGTGTTGTGAGCAGGTAGTGGACAGAAGCCTAGGGAAATAATAACTCAGGAAACAGGGGCATCTGTGGTCATATCTCCGGGGGAAAGGAGGTCCTAAATGAAAGCTGAAGAAAATGGGAGAGAAGATGTCTTAGGAATAGAGATAGGATCAAAGGACTGAGAGGACAAGACCTGTAAAATCTGTAAAGATTACTACAGACACTGTTAAATTGGAAGTGCCATTTTTCCCCTTCTGAAAACAAGCCATGTGAGAAAGGGAATCACAGTAAACTAAAAATCACCCACTGATCCATAAGCAGGGTTTTCATGCTCTCCTGGGCCTATTGCAGACACCACCCACTATTTTCATTTCCTGAGCTCCTACAGCTATAACATTTTATAATCCCACTGTATTGTTCTGATTCTCTTTCTCCCTTTTGCTCTGTAAAAATCAGACAGGGGATGTATTTGCAGAACTTGTATTTGCACGGACTTTAAATTATTGCTGAGCATCTGCTATCAGATTATGATGGATGTCCTTAGCTGTTTGATACAATCTCTGTGAAGTCAAAATGGAATAAGCTTTCTCACTGTGTTCTGGTCCAGCACTAGCACCAATCTTTCCTCTTACATCTTCATCCCCTTTCTGATGTTTTAGCCTCAATGATTCTCAAATCTACTGTTGTGGTTTTAAACCCAGCACCACCCAGTTGTGAACAAACCTGTCCTCAGGGCAGGTAAAGTGCAACAAAAAGCTTGAGAGCTTTGACTGAGGACAAGGAAAGATCACTCTCCCTTTGTTAACAGGATGAGATGGATTTCATTAAGGAAGAACAAAATCAATTAAATTTAAACAACAAAATCCCATCCCCTGGTGCAGAATGAGTTCTTACATGCACCTACTTTCACAAGCCCAGCTCTACTACCTTATTTCTCTCAGTGGGAAAAAACTTCTGGCAGTCCTTCCCTTTGATGAAAGTGTTCCCCCCACAGGAGATAAGTCCTTTATGAACATCTCCAACCAGGATGGGAACTCCCGTGGGCTGTGGGTCATCCCAGTGATGATTCACTACAGCCCTTCATAGGGGGTGGTCTTCATAGTCACCACCCCCTGTACACAAATGCACTTCTACAGATCTCCGAGGTCTTCAAATGCTATTAATGTCTTCTTTCACTATGATCCAAAGGGCATTGGCTACTCAAGCATGTGTCTCCCTCCTTCTGCCTCCTCACTGACCTGGGCAACTATATGGCTGCATCTCTCCCTCCAAACAAAAAGAGCTCTCAAACAAAAGGCTACAGTACAGTCAGGAAAAGTTGCTCAACAGGCTCTTACATAGGGTCATCCTCAGAAGTACTGGTTGAGTCAGCCTGAGACAGAGGCGAGTCTCAGCAGGAGGCAGTGGGAAGGTTTCACAAATCTTATTAGAAGGGTAGGACAGTAGAAACAACAAGAGACCTTCTGGCTCAAACCACCACATCTATCCGGATCCTTTTTACAAAATTAATTTCAAACCAAGTATTTCCACACTTCAGTTTTCTAAACATGTTATCTTCCAGAGAATTTCTTATATATCATCCCACCACCGTAAAACTGATATTAGGCACTAAGTCCTCTTAATGTGTCTTGTATCATTTAAACTAAAAGAACAGAAGAAATACATTAGCAATTACAAGTTCAAATGTTGATCTAGTGCCCGACTACATCAATATCCAAGTGATGCAGCGAAGGTGTTCAGCAATGCACAACACTGACAAGTGGTCCGCTTGCTTCAAAGTGTGAACCAACTTTTTAATGAGAACAGGAAAAAGAAATAAAAGCTCACCACATCCCTCCAGTTTGCAGTTATTGCTGCATGCGTAACACAAGCACATAGGAAAAGACAGGGCTACTTCTTCCTCCAACAACATAAAGTTATTGTGCGGTGCCTTTCTTTTCAATGGGTATATGAACTTGGACAGTAGCATAGGAGAAAGAGACCTGGGGGTCTTGGTGGACAGTAGGATGACCATGAGCTAACAATGTGCCCTTGTGGCCAAGAAGGTCTGTGGCATCCTGGGGTGGATCAGAATGGGGATGGTCAGGAGATTGAGAGACGTCCTCCTCCCCCTCTACTCTGCCTTGGTGAGACCATATCTGGAATTTTGTGCCCAGTTCTGGGCTCCTCAGTTCCAGAAGGACACGGAACTACTGGAAAGAGTCTAGTGCAAAGCTGTGCAGATGATGAAGGGAGTGGAACATCTTCCTGATAAGGAAAGGCTGATGGAGCTGGGTCTCTTTGGTTTAGACAAAAGGAGACTGAGGGGAGACCTGATTAATGTTCATAAGATATGTGAAGGGTGGGTTTCAGGAGGATGGAGCCATGCTCTGCTCAGGGGTACCCAATGCGAGGACAAAGGGCAATGGATGTGAGCTGGAACAGAGGAGGTTCCACATCAATATGAGAACAAACTTCTCTGCAAAGAGGGTGACAGAGCACTGGAATGGGTTGTGAAGTCTCCTTCTCTGGAGGTGTTTAAAACCCACCTGGATATGTTCCCATGCAACTTAATCTAGGTGATCCTGCTGTAGCAGGGTGATTGTACTGGAGGACCTTTCAAGGTCCCTTCCAATCCCTAAAGTTCTGTGCTTCTGTGAATCCTTGTTTCAGATTTGAATTTCTGCTTCACCTGTGATATCCGTAAATCCAAGGGGCCACCTGATACGAGAATGCAAAGTGTTATGTCAAATAATTTCCATCAAATGTAGAGTACCTGTCCTAAAGGGGTGATATGGCTTCTGAAGTTCCTATTTTTGTGCAAACTGAGACATGTCATGTGGGCATTGTTAGCATTACTTTGAAAACCATTTCAGGATGTCTTTCTAAAACTTATTTTTTCTTAAATTTCTTACATTCTTATTCTTGTATTTTCTTATATCTTTCATATACACCTCTTATATATTTTTCTTATGTTTTTGCAATCTTAGATACTGCAGCTTAGCATAACAACCAAACCAAAACTGTAAAACTAACTGTATACTAGTACATTTTAGCTTTAGACAGGAGGTCAACCATTTTGTTAAAATCATGTAGGGCTTTCCTAAACAGCCCTTGAAATACAGACTGAGAGAGCTGAGGATGTTCAGTCTGAAGAGGAGAAGTCTCCAGGATGATCTAATACTGATGTTCCAATCCCTAAAAGGTGCCAATCAGAAGGCTAGGGAAGACTGTCAACAAGGGCACAGAACAGTAGAATAAGGGGGTATGGTTTGGAGCTGGAAAAGCATACATTTAGGCTGGACATGAGGTAAAAGTTCTTTAATCTGAAGGTGGTGGATCACTAGAACTGGTTGCCGAGAGAAGCGGACGAGATTTCAGCCCTTGAGATATTCAACATCAGGCTAGATGGGTCTCTAGGCAATCTGTTCTAGTAAGAGAGTTCCTACTCCTTGTACGGGGTTGGACTAGATGACCTTTGGAGGTCACTTCCAACCCTATGACTCTAAGTGTCTGTGGTTGACAATTGATAATAACCCTACACTGAGCAGCATGGAGTCCAAAATCACAGTTGTAAGCCATTACTTAATAGGAGGTCTGAGTTCAAGGGGACAGTCCCTCCTCATATCCAAATCACCCGAATAAAGCCACTGAGGTCAAACAGACATTCCTCCAATATTTAAGGAATTCACAAAACATGAGCTCTAAGTGGGACTGTGGTATTTCTTGTTCCCTAAATGTGTGGATGACGACCGTGGCTCACAACATTTACTTTCTATGGCTCCGTGTTTTTGTTACTCTGAGTGACCTAGAAGTTATTTTACACTTTATTTCATGCTGGCAGATTAAAAGATTTAATACAAATCTCATACAAACTTAACAGTAGACCCATTCTGCTTGGCAATGGTGTGCCTTACCCAATCCATACGTGTTGATCCTGCTTAGCACAGCAGACATTAGCAGAACGTAGATGTACAGCCTTACAAGCTATCGAATGATACAGCTGTGATCTATCTACCCTTTCAAAAGTAAGAAAACTCTGTTGGAGTCAATGGCTTTTGGCAGGCGGTGTAGAGAAAAGGAGAATGAAAAGGAAGAAGATTCGAGAGAAAGATTAAGCTATAATCGCTGCAAAAGTTTCCATAATAGAAAATCCAGCCACTGCTTTGCATGGTTCTATTCTATCTGAGTTGTTCAGGTTGGCATTAAACAATATAAGATTAAGCACTTGTCAGATGAACTAATGAGTTTTGGATTGATTTCTGTCTTCTGCAATGCTACTAGAATTTTTGACAGGTATGATTTATAGGGCATTCTTTTGGCCTGTTCATGAGAAGAGCTGTTTATTTTGGTTGATGGACAGGGTTTCTAATGTTCCCAGTGGAGTGTGCAGATGGCAGGAAGGACAGTAATCTTTGAGACCATCTCTCAACGTCTAGGGTATGTCTCTTATAAATTTGTAATCAAGATCTCAAGAAACTAATGTGGGCAGGCTGCCGCTGAAATTGTTTTTGCGACCTTTGGCCAATGTAATGCTCCCTGAAAAATGTATGTCTGGTGCTTTTGCTGTTTAGTAAATGGAGCTTGTATAGGCAATCAAGGAACTATACTTCCCTTTTTAACTGATGTGACACATACACACAGACATAGAGCTTTACACATTTACAGTTCTATTCCCTCTGGCTTAGAAACCCTTTTTTTGTACATTTTACGTCTATGGATATAGTGCACTGGTAGATTAGAGCAAAAGCAGCCAGGCAGTCTGTGCTGGAAACCTAATGGAATCTCCAAGGTGTGAAGATAACAAATCTCAGCAGCTACACCACCGAATAATTTTTATTCTCATCTGCTCGTCTTTCTATTGTTTGATATTTTCTTCCATTTGTCTTTCTTGTAATTTGATTGTACAGTCTTGGAAAGACAGGAATGTAGTCTGGGTCCAAGCAGATACAGCTGCACTGACTGGAAAAGCTGCACCAATATAGAGAGAACAAGGATCTCTTTTTTCATTTTCTTAATTCTTAACCCTAAGCAATCAATTTTTAAAGAGAGTTTTAGGTACAGTGAATAACACTGATGTGGGCATTTCCAGATATATTAAAGAGGAAAGGAATGTTAGACCTCATTAATGTTTATACATATGTGAAGGGAAAAAAGGAGACTGAGGGGTGACCCCATGAATGTTTATAAATATGTGAAGGGTGGGTGTCAGGAGGATGGAGCCAGGCT